>JAWNNE010000176.1:0-11946 GCA_035043205.1 Drosophila trichaetosa
GTTTGCCACATTGGGGCAATAATAAACTCTCGACGTATCGCTTATTATCAGCAAATTTTCTGGAGTCGTTGGCGTGATGAATATTTAACGCTTCTTCAGCAACGGTCCAAATGGAGAAAATCCTACCCGGGTGTTCACATCAACGATGTTGTCCTTGTAAAGGATGAAAACTTGCCACCCCTTAAATGGCCACTGGCTCGTGTGGTCGAGCTTGTTGCTGGTGCTGACGGCGTTTCCCGAGTAGCTGTTCTCAAGACGTCAACTGGAACAATAAAGAGAGCTGTGCGCAAGTTGTGTGCGCTTCCGAAAGAGGATGCTGTTGAAAGCCCGTGTCTTTCAACGGGGGGAGAATGTTTGGTTACGCAGGTATCCGCGCCAAACAACAATTAAAGCAGCTTCTCTCTTAATATTTTTCTCTTTGATAAGTTATGCTCTGCGCAGCATAAAGAGCAAATTAACGTAACGATCATAACTGTTGTTTTGTATATGCTCATCGGCATTTCGTTTTATTGCATTTGTTTTCGCTTTGCTTGCCCTTTGCCTTAGCTGAGCGCAAGCAGCAGCTGCAATTCGGCAGCTAATTAGTTCTATTTGGTCAATCGAGAATTCAAGTCGCGGCACTGTATTCGACACCGCAAGTCAACAAATTAATTCGAACAATTAAAAGTGTAAAGCTCAAATCGGAGCTTATAATAAACAATTGTAACTATTTTAATTTTGGCCACGAAGGCAAATAAACTTAATTTATAGAAAAGCAAATTTCGGTGCGTTTCTATTTATTTGTGTGACTTTGGAAAAATTCGATAGCTATCTGAAAATATTCTTTCTTGCATTGGCGTTTAAAATTCAATAACCGTCTAGTTTGGCGGTTTAACTTGAATTGCCCAGGGTGCTTCCTATTGGTATGATACTGTCGACTCCTTTGAACTGCAGCAACGGCAGCTTTGTGAATTAGTAGTGAGAATATTGATGGCATCCTCAACATCGGTGCCAGAATTAATTTCAGTATTCAACAAAATGCAGTTGTCCACGAACTTTTGAAACACATTTATATTGGCATTTTTATCCAATATTCTACGTTTCCTTTGCATAGCTGTATCGTTATTTGATGAACCCATGACCAGCTCAATGTGTATAGGAAGGTGGTCAGAATCAAGATCTATAGATGAGTATGTGTTAAGAGATTTGTTCTGGAGTCCACCATATATAGAAAAATCAATGGCGGATGGTCTCTTCCTCTTATCACATGGGTAATGGGTGGCTCCGCCAGTCGCAAGTACATTATATCTTTTATTCATGTGAATGCTCTCCATTATAGCCTTACCTCGTTTACAGGCCCGAATGCTTCCCCACCAAGAATGCCTTGCGTTCCAGTCACTGCAGAGAATGAAGTTATTACCATCACACAGACTATCAGTGTATTTGAACAGCTTGGAGAAATGCTGTGTCAACCAATTATGCTGGGGAGGGCAGTAAATCGGGGTAATGACAACAGTCTCATTGCTGGAACCAGAAGGCATTATCGCCACAGGCGCACACTGCGTGAAGGAACAGGATATGGGTTGAAGTGCAATATGCCTTATTCCATGCTTTACTAGAATGGCAACTCCACCACTTCTACAGTTCTCAGGGTTAGTTGACATATAAGTGGAGTATCCACGTACACCCAAAGTACATGGATTAGTTGCCGATGAAGAAGCTCTTGGGTTTAATCTGGTTTCAACAATCATCATAACGTCTATTTGGTGCCTTTGCATAAATATTTCAAGCTCCAGAGTTTTGTTTAAATCCGGGTGAACGTTGACGTACTAAAGAGAGTGCGTTCAAGTGGCTCAACGATACCAAGCACGGGCTTTGTTATTTATTTCGTTCATATTACTTTTTTCAGAATGGTAACCTTAGAAATATTATTGGCATGCCTTTGGCAAATTAAGGGGAAAGGAAACTCAGAACGAAAAGTGTTCAGAGTTGTGTTATCCTTGGCATATTTTCTTGGTTTTGAAGCCTTTTTGACAACACAGCGCTGGTACAAACAGCGAGTGCATTTTTGAGTAAAACATTGACCAATTTTCATGGTTTGACATATTTGGTTGGCATTGAAGCCTTATTGGCAACACAGCGCTGGTACAAACAGCGAGTGCATTTTTGTGTATAAGCATTGACATATTTGATTGGCATTGAAGACCCATTGACAACACAGCGCTGAAACAAACAGAGAGTGCATTATCGCGTATAAACATTGACATATTTGATTGGCATTGAAGCCATATTGGCAACACAGCGCTGGTACAAACAGCGAGTGCATTTTTGTGTATAAACATTGACATATTTGATTGGCATTGAAGCCTTATTGACAACACAGCGCTGGTACAAACAGCGAGTCCATTTTTGTGTATAAACATTGACATATTTGGTTGGCATTGAAGCCTTATTGACAACACAGCACTGGTACAAGCAGCGATTGCATTTTTGTGTATAAACATTGACATATTTGGTTGGCATTGAAGACTTATTGACAACACAGCGCTGGTACAAACAGCGAGTGCACTTTTGTGTATAAACATTGACATATTTGGTTGGCATTGAAGCCTTATTGACAACACAGAGGTGGTACAAACAGCGAGTGCATTTTTGTGTATAAACATTGACATATTTGGTTGGCATTGTAGCCTGACAACACAGCGCTGGTACAAACAGCGAGTGCATTTTTGTGTATAAACATTGACATATTTGATTGGCATTGAAGCCTTATTGACAACACAGCGCTGGTACAAGCAGCGATTGCATTTCTGTGTATAAACATTGACATATTTGACTGGCATTGAAGACTTATTGACAACACAGCGCTGGTACAAACAGCGAGTGCATTTTTGTGTATAAACATTGACATATTTGGTTGGCATTGAAGCCTTATTGACAACACAGCGCTGGTACAAACAGCGAGTGCATTTTTGTGTATAAACATTGACATATTTGGTTGGCATTGTAGCCTGATTGACAACACAGCGCTGGTACAAACAGCGAGTGCATTTTTGTGTATAAACATTGACATATTTGATTGGCATTGAAGCCTTATTGACAACACAGCGCTGTTACAAGCAGCGATTGCATTTTTGTGTGTAAACATTGACATATTTGATTGGCATTGAAGCCTTATTGACAACACAGCGCTGGTACAAACAGCGAGTGCATATTTGTGTATAAACATTGACATATTTGATTGGCATTGAAGCCTTATTGACAACACAGCGCTGGTACAAACAGCGAGTGCATTTTTGTGTATAAACATTGACATATTTTGTTGGCATCGAAGCCTGATTGACAACACAGCGCTGGTACAAACAGCGAGTGCATTTTTGTGTATAAACATTGACATATTTGATTGGCATTGAAGCCTTATTGACAACACAGAGGTGGTACAAGCAGCGATTGCATTTTTGTGTATAAACATTGACATATTTGATTGGCATTGAAGCCTTATTGACAACACAGCGCTGGTACAAACAACGAGTGCACTTTTGTGTATAAACATTGAAACATTTGGTTGGCATTGAAGCCTTATTGACAACACAGCGCTGGTACAAACAGCGAGTGCATTTTTGTGTATAAACATTGACATATTTGGTTGGCATCGATGCCTTATTGACAACACAGCGCTGGTACAAACAGCGAGTGCATATTTGTGTATAAACATTGACATATTTGATTGGCATTGAAGCCTTATTGACAACACAGCACTGGTACAAACAGCGAGTGCATTTTTGTGTATAAACATTGACATATTTGGTTGGCATCGAAGCCTGATTGACAACACAGCGCTGGTACAAACAGCGAGTGCACTTTTGTGTATAAACTTTGACATATTTGGTTGGCATTGAAGCCTTATTGACAACACAGAGGTGGTACAAACAGCGAGTGCATTTTTGTGTATAAGCATTGACATATTTGATTGGCATTGAAGCCTTGTTGACAACACAGCGCTGGTATAAACTGGAAGATGAAAGGAATGAACAGACTCACAGGAAGATCGAAGATTGTTAACATTAACATCACTCATTGTCTGAGGAGCTTTTTTTTTTTTGCTTATCACATACATTTTTTTTGGACATCACACTCTTCCTTAGGCAAGACAAGTGTCGGGACTTCCCCACCTGAAGCCTGGTTAATTTGCTGTTGGCCCACCTGCTCAATTGGTTGTTGCTCAGAAGCAACTTTACCATTATGACACAGACATCATGGTTGCCAACATCACATAAATCCTCATCAGTTGAGTCCTCCAAAGATAATGGATGCATCTTTTTGGTGTGTTCTTCCAAAGTCGTCAAATAATCCGTCCATAGAATAGCACCTCCCTGCTTCTCAGGTAAATCACAATATTTCCTGTTATTCCGTTTTCCGAATTTGTTTGCCAATTTACAGGTTTTCAAATTTTCCAGATTTCAGATTTTCCGTTTTTTATTTTTTCCGATTTTTGAGTTTTTAAATTTTTCAAAAAAATAGTATTTTTTGATTTTTTTTCGTTTTTTTTTCCAGGATTTTTTTTTTTAATTCCGGGTGAACGTTGACGTACTAACGAGAGTACGTTCAAGTGGCTCAACGATACCAAGCACGGGCTTGTTATTTATTTCGTTCATATTACTTTTTTCAGAATGGTAACCTTAGAAATATTATTGGCATGCCTTTGGCAAATTAGGGGGAAAGGAAGCTCAGAACGAACAGTGTTCAGAGTTGTGTTATCATTGGCATATTTTCTAGGTTTTGAAGCCTTATTGACAACACAGCGCTGGTACAAACAGCGAGTGCATTTTTGAGTAAAACGTTGACAAATTTTCATGGTTTGACATATTTGGTTGGCATTGAAGCCTTATTGGCAACACAGCGCTGGTACAAACAGCGAGTGCATTTTTGTGTATAAACATTGACATATTTGATTGGCATTGAAGCCTTATTGACAACACAGCGCTGGTACAAGCAGCGATTGCATTTTTGTGTATAAACATTGACATGTTTGATTGGCATTGAAGCCTTATTGACAACACAGAGGTGGTACAAACAGCGAGTGCACTTTTGCGTATGAACATTGAAACATTTGGTTGGCATTGAAGCCTTATTGACAACACAGAGGTGGTACAAACAGCGAGTGCATTTTTGTGTATAAACATTGACATATTTGGTTGGCATTGAAGCCTTATTGACAACACAGCGCTGGTACAAGCAGCGATTGCATTTCTGTGTATAAACATTGACATATTTGACTGGCATTGAAGACTTATTGACAACACAGCGCTGGTACAAACAGCGAGTGCATTTTTGTGTATAAACATTGACATATTTGATTGGCATTGAAGCCTTATTGACAAAACAGCGCTGGTACAAACAGCAAGTGCATTTTTGTGTATAAACATTGACATATTTGGTTGGCATTGAAGCCTTATTGACAACACAGCACTGGTACAAGCAGCGAGTGCATTTTTGAGTAAAACGTTGACAAATTTTCATGGTTTGACATATTTGGTTGGCATTGAAGCCTTATTGGCAACACAGCGCTGGTACAAACAGCGAGTGCATTTTTGTGTATAAACATTGACATATTTGATTGGCATTGAAGCCTCATTGACAACACAGCGCTGAAACAAACAGCGAATGCATTATTGCGTATAAACATTGACATATTTGATTGGCATAGAAGCCTTATTGACAACACAGCGCTGGTACAAACAGCGAGTGCATTTTTGTGTATAAACATTGACATATTTGATTGGCATTGAAGCCATATTGACAACACAGCGCTGGTACAAACAGCGAGTGCACTTTTGTGTATAAACATTGAAACATTTGGTTGGCATTGAAGCATTATAGACAACACAGCGCTGGTATAAACAGCGAGTGCACTTTTGTGTATAAACATTGACATATTTGGTTGGCATTCAAGCCTTGTTGACAACACAGAGGTGGTACAAACAGCGAGTGCATTTTTGTGTATAAACATTGACATATTTGGTTGGCATTGTAGCCTGATTGACAACACAGCGCTGGTACAAACAGCGAGTGCCTTTTTGTGTATAAACATTGACATATTTGATTGGCATTGAAGCCTTATTGACAACACAGCGCTGGTACAAACAGCAAGTGCATTTTTGTGTATAAACATTGACATATTTGATTGGCATTGAAGCCTTATTGACAACACAGCGCTGGTACAAGCAGCGATTGCATTTTTGTGTATAAACATTGACATATTTGATTGGCATTGAAGCCTTATTGACAACACAGAGGTGGTACAAACAGCGAGTGCACTTTTGCGTATGAACATTGAAACATTTGGTTGGCATTGAAGCCTTATTGACAACACAGAGGTGGTACAAACAGCGAGTGCATTTTTGTGTATAAACATTGACATATTTGGTTGGCATTGTAGCCTGATTGACAACACAGCGCTGGTACCAACAGCGAGTGCATTTTTGTGTATAAACATTGACATATTTGATTGGCATTGAAGCCTTATTGACAACACAGCGCTGGTACAAGCAGCGATTGCATTTTTGTGTATAAACATTGACATATTTGATTGGCATTGAAGCCTTATTGACAACACAGAGGTGGTACAAACAGCGAGTGCACTTTTGCGTATGAACATTGAAACATTTGGTTGGCATTGAAGCCTTATTGACAACACAGCGCTGGTACAAGCAGCGATTGCATTTCTGTGTATAAACATTGACATATTTGACTGGCATTGAAGACTTATTGACAACACAGCGCTGGTACAAACAGCGAGTGCATTTTTGTGTATAAACATTGACATATTTGATTGGCATTGAAGCCTTATTGACAACACAGCGCTGGTACAAGCAGCGATTGCATTTTTGTGTATAAACATTGACATATTTGATTGGCATTGAAGCCTTATTGACAACACAGCGCTGGTACAAGCAGCGATTGCATTTCTGTGTATAAACATTGACATATTTGACTGGCATTGAAGACTTATTGACAACACAGCGCTGGTACAAACAGCGAGTGCATTTTTGTGTATAAACATTGACATATTTGATTGGCATTGAAGCCTTATTGACAACACAGCGCTGGTACAAGCAGCGATTGCATTTTTGTGTATAAACATTGACATATTTGATTGGCATTGAAGCCTTATTGACAACACAGCGCTGGTACAAGCAGCGATTGCATTTTTGTGTATAAACATTGACATATTTGATTGGCATTGAAGCCTTATTGACAACACAGAGGTGGTACAAACAGCGAGTGCACTTTTGCGTATGAACATTGAGACATTTGGTTGGCATTGAAGCCTTATTGACAACACAGAGGTGGTACAAACAGCGAGTGCATTTTTGTGTATAAACATTGACATATTTGGTTGGCATTGTAGCCTGATTGACAACACAGCGCTGGTACAAACAGCGAGTGCATTTTTGTGTATAAACATTGACATATTTGATTGGCATTGAAGCCTTATTGACAACACAGCGCTGGTACAAGCAGCGATTGCCTTTTTGTGTATAAACATTGACATATTTGATTGGCATTGAAGCCTTATTGACAACACAGCGCTGGTACAAACAGCAAGTGCATTTTTGTGTATAAACATTGACATATTTGGTTGGCATTGAAGCCTTATTGACAACACAGCACTGGTACAAGCAGCGAGTGCATTTTTGAGTAAAACGTTGACAAATTTTCATGGTTTGACATATTTGGTTGGCATTGAAGCCTTATTGGCAACACAGCGCTGGTACAAACAGCGAGTGCATTTTTGTGTATAAACATTGACATATTTGATTGGCATTGAAGCCTTATTGACAACACAGCGCTGGTACAAACAGCGAGTGCACTTTTGTGTATAAACATTGAAACATTTGGTTGGCATTGAAGCATTATAGACAACACAGCGCTGGTATAAACAGCGAGTGCACTTTTGTGTATAAACATTGACATATTTGGTTGGCATTGAAGCCTTATTGACAACACAGAGGTGGTACAAACAGCGAGTGCATTTTTGTGTATAAACATTGACATATTTGGTTGGCATTGTAGCCTGATTGACAACACAGCGCTGGTACAAACAGCGAGTGCATTTTTGTGTATAAACATTGACATATTTGATTGGCATTGAAGCCTTATTGACAACACAGCGCTGGTACAAGCAGCGATTGCATTTTTGTGTATAAACATTGACATATTTGATTGGCATTGAAGCCTTATTGACAACACAGAGGTGGTACAAACAGCGAGTGCACTTTTGTGTATAAACATTGAAACATTTGGTTGGCATTGAAGCATTATAGACAACACAGCGCTGGTATAAACAGCGAGTGCACTTTTGTGTATAAGCATTGACATATTTGGTTGGCATTGAAGCCTTATTGACAACACAGAGGTGGTACAAACAGCGAGTGCATTTTTGTGTATAAACATTGACATATTTGGTTGGCATTGTAGCCTGATTGACAACACAGCGCTGGTACAAACAGCGAGTGCATTTTTGTGTATAAACATTGACATATTTGATTGGCATTGAAGCCTTATTGACAACACAGCGCTGGTACAAGCAGCGATTGCATTTTTGTGTATAAACATTGACATATTTGATTGGCATTGAAGCCTTATTGACAACACAGAGGTGGTACAAACAGCGAGTGCACTTTTGCGTATGAACATTGAAACATTTGGTTGGCATTGAAGCCTTATTGACAACACAGAGGTGGTACAAACAGCGAGTGCATTTTTGTGTATAAACATTGACATATTTGGTTGGCATTGTAGCCTGATTGACAACACAGCGCTGGTACAAACAGCGAGTGCATTTTTGTGTATAAACATTGACATATTTGATTGGCATTGAAGCCTTATTGACAACACAGCGCTGGTACAAGCAGCGATTGCATTTTTGTGTATAAACATTGACATATTTGATTGGCATTGAAGCCTTATTGACAACACAGCGCTGGTACAAACAGCGAGTGCACTTTTGTGTATAAACATTGACATATTTGGTTGGCATTGAAGCCTTATTGACAACACAGAGGTGGTACAAACAGCGAGTGCATTTTTGTGTATAAACATTGACATATTTGGTTGGCATTGTAGCCTGATTGACAACACAGCGCTGGTACAAACAGCGATTGCATTTTTGTGTATAAACATTGACATATTTGATTGGCATTGAAGCCTTATTGACAACACAGCGCTGGTACAAGCAGCGATTGCATTTCTGTGTATAAACATTGACATATTTGACTGGCATTGAAGACTTATTGACAACACAGCGCTGGTACAAACAGCGAGTGCATTTTTGTGTATAAACATTGACATATTTGATTGGCATTGAAGCCTTATTGACAACACAGCGCTGGTACAAGCAGCGATTGCATTTTTGTGTATAAACATTGACATATTTGATTGGCATTGAAGCCTTATTGACAACACAGCGCTGGTACAAGCAGCGATTGCATTTTTGTGTATAAACATTGACATATTTGATTGGCATTGAAGCCTTATTGACAACACAGCGCTGGTACAAGCAGCGATTGCATTTTTGTGTATAAACATTGACATATTTGATTGGCATTGAAGCCTTATTGACAACACAGCGCTGGTACAAGCAGCGATTGCATTTTTGTGTATAAACATTGACATATTTGATTGGCATTGTAGCCTGATTGACAACACAGCGCTGGTACAAACCGCGAGTGCATTTTTGTGTATAAACATTGACATATTTGGTTGGCATTGAAGCCTTATTGGCAACACAGCGCTGGTACAAGCAGCGAGTGCATTTTTGTGTATAAACATTGACATATTTGATTGGCATTGAAGCCTTATTGACAACACAGCGCTGGTACAAACAGCGAGTGCACTTTTGTGTATAAACATTGAAACATTTGGTTGGCATTGAAGCATTATAGACAACACAGCGCTGGTATAAACAGCGAGTGCACTTTTGTGTATAAACATTGACATATTTGGTTGGCATTGAAGCCTTATTGACAACACAGAGGTGGTACAAACAGCGAGTGCATTTTTGTGTATAAACATTGACATATTTGGTTGGCATTGTAGCCTGATTGACAACACAGCGCTGGTACAAACAGCGAGTGCATTTTTGTGTATAAACATTGACATATTTGATTGGCATTGAAGCCTTATTGACAACACAGCGCTGGTACAAGCGCGATTGCATTTTTGTGTATAAACATTGACATATTTGATTGGCATTGAAGCCTTATTGACAACACAGAGGTGGTACAAACAGCGAGTGCACTTTTGCGTATGAACATTGAAACATTTGGTTGGCATTGAAGCCTTATTGACAACACAGAGGTGGTACAAACAGCGAGTGCATTTTTGTGTATAAACATTGACATATTTGGTTGGCATTGTAGCCTGATTGACAACACAGCGCTGGTACAAACAGCGAGTGCATTTTTGTGTATAAACATTGACATATTTGATTGGCATTGAAGCCTTATTGACAACACAGCGCTGGTACAAGCAGCGATTGCATTTTTGTGTATAAACATTGACATATTTGATTGGCATTGAAGCCTTATTGACAACACAGCGCTGGTACAAACAGCGAGTGCACTTTTGTGTATAAACATTGACATATTTGGTTGGCATTGAAGCCTTATTGACAACACAGAGGTGGTACAAACAGCGAGTGCATTTTTGTGTATAAACATTGACATATTTGTTTGGCATTGTAGCCTGATTGACAACACAGCGCTGGTACAAACAGCGAGTGCATTTTTGTGTGTAAACATTGACATATTTGATTGGCATTGAAGCCTTATTGACAACACAGCGCTGGTACAAGCGCGATTGCATTTTTGTGTATAAACATTGACATATTTGATTGGCATTGAAGCATTGTTGACAACACAGCGCTGGTACAAACAGCGAGTGCACTTTTGTGTATAAACATTGACATATTTGGTTGGCATCAAAGCCTGATTGACAACACAGCGCTGGTATAAACAGCGAGTGCATATTTGTGTATAAACATTGACATATTTGATTGGCATTGAAGCCTTATTGACAACACAGCGCTGGTACAAACAGCGAGTGCATTTTTGTGTATAAACATTGACATATTTGGTTGGCATCGAAGCCTGATTGACAACACAGCGCTGGTACAAACAGCGAGTGCATTTTTGTGTATAAACATTGACATATTTGATTGCCATTGAAGCCTTATTGACAACACAGCGCTGGTACAAGCATCGATTGCATTTTTGTGTATAAACATTGACATATTTGATTGGCATTGAAGCCTTATTGACAACACTGCGCTGGTACAAACAACGAGTGCACTTTTGTGTATAAACATTGAAACATTTGGTTGGCATTGAAGCCTTATTGACAACACAGCGCTGGTACAAACAGCGAGTGCATTTTTGTGTATAAACATTGACATATTTGGTTGGCATCGAAGCCTTATTGACAACACAGCGCTGGTACAAGCAGCGAGTGCATTTTTGTGTATAAACATTGACATATTTGACTGGCATTGAAGCCTTATTGAGAACACAGCGCTGGTACAAACAGCGAGTGCACTTTTGTGTATAAACATTGAAACATTTGGTTGGCATTGAAGCCTTATTGAGAACACAGCGCTGGTACAAACAGCGAGTGCACTTTTGTGTATAAACATTGACATTTGATTGGCATTGAAGCCTTGTTGACAACACAGCGCTGGTATAAACTGGAAGATGAAAGGAATGAACAGACTCACAGGAAGATCGAAGATTGTTAACATAAACATCACTCATTGTCTGAGGAGCTTTTTTTTTTTTTTTTGCTTATCACATATTTTTTTTTTGGACATCACTTTTTTCCTTAGGCAAGACAAGTGTCGGGACTTCCCCACCTGAAGCCTGGTTAATTTGCTGTTGGCCCACCTGCTCAATTGGTTGTTGCTCAGAA
>JAWNNE010000178.1:0-16690 GCA_035043205.1 Drosophila trichaetosa
GCTTGACCGACATTTTTTTAAAAATGCTCAAAATATTTTTAGATTCGATGAATAAATTCGAACTCTAAACGCGGCGCGAAATTCAATTGAAATTATACAGATTACGTATAGTTTGAAACTCTATTTCCAGATTCGACGAATAATTTCGATCTCTGGATCCGGCTCGAAGGACCAAATTGTCTAAATCACGTATAGTGTGAAATCAAACGTGCGGAGTCGACGTTTAGGATCGAACTGCCTACTCTGACGAGCAGGCTCTTTATTTATATAAAATGCTTAAACCTAAATACACTTAAAATGTAGTCGCCGCTGGTACAGGGTCTGCTTGGCGCCTAAATTCCTAGAATTGTTATGCAGCTGTGTGTAAGGCGACTGCTTGCAACTAACAGCGGCTGGGTAACGGTGATTGTCGCGAAGGGATCCGCATCGGCGCCTAACAGCAGGAGGAAACACTGCCCCTGAAAGGGCTGCCAAAATGGACCGACATGTCTACATTCTTGGAAAGGAGATGCCGCATGATTGAAAACTTAGAATTTGCCATGGAAACGCACAAAGCATGTGGGAAAATCGTATGTACAAAACCGCAATACACTAATTGTTAACACCGCTCAATCTTGTGCCTTTTGCGAATCTGCTGATCATCATCTGTTAAAATGTACACGATTTACAAATTTACCTCCCACTATTCGCTATAGAGAAGCTAAAAGGCTGCACCTCTGCCTTAACTGCCTTCGCAAAGGGCATAGTCTACAGCAATGCAAGTCTGGTCACTGCAAACATTGCCAGCAGAAGCACCACTCATTATTGCATTTGGACACAAGTTCTTCCGCATATCAGCTGCCCGACACAACGCGCGCTCAAGGCGCATCACTTGTTTCCTTATCCACATCGCCACCTAGAGCCCTGAAACACCACGAGAACGATTACGTGCTGCTCGCAACGGCCATCATACTTGTCAGAAATCGATCTGGCACCTTCGTAGCTTGCAGAGCTCTGCTGGACTCAGCATCGCAGCTCAACTTTGTTACCACTCATCTCGTCAACCAGCTTCAGTTGGAACCACGCTCGAATATGTTGGTATCAGGCATAGGCGAATCCTCTCTCTCGCTCAACAAAGCAGCTGACATTGTTGCGCAATCAGCTACTGGCTCATATCAAGGATCATTTTCTGCAGTCGTAACGCAAAAGATAACTGATTATCAGCCTCACTTTGACATAAATACCACCGGATGGAAAATACCCAACAACTGCCACCTCGCTGACCCGCTCTTCTACAAAGGTCAAAGGATCGATATGCTGATTGGCCCTGGCATATTTTTCGACTTGCTTTGCGTTGGGCAAATTCGTCTGGCAAATCATTTACCCACGCTTCAGAAGACCAAATTAGGCTGGATAGTTTCTGGAGGCTGTGCTATTCCCAACCACTCATCTCTAGCTGCTCCGATCAAGCATTCGGAATCGGAACCGTTGTTCGATTTAATTACTGGAGGCGACACCATTGAAGAAGTTGCTGAAATTCGTCAGCAGGTCAAGGAGCCGCTTCGAAGAGGAGAGCTTATATCGTCAAATCCGACTATGGACAGCTTCGGATTAATGCGCGTTGGCGGACGTCTTCAGAATTCGTTTTTGGATTACGAGGCAAAGCACCCAATAATTCTGCCAGCTCAGCACCCCGTCACCATCGCCATCATCGATCATTTTCACCGCCAGTTCCTACACAGTGGACCACAAAGCTTGCTGGCCGCACTTCGACAGCGATTTTGGCCCATTGGCGGGCGAAAAACCGTGTCAGCAGTCATCGGCAAATGCATTCGTTGTTTTCGAATGAAGCCCAAGCTTCTCGAGCACATCATGGCACCGCTACCAGCAGATCGAGTGCAACCAGGCCGCCCGTTCTGCACATCTGGAATTGATTTTTGTGGACCATTCCTTACCAAGTCAGAAGTCAGGAACAGGCCGCCCACAAAGTGCTACATAGCAATATTCGTTTGTTTTGCCACCAAGGCAGTACATTTGGAATTGGTTGAGGACCTATCAACCGCATCGTTCATCGCTTCATTAAAGCGATTCATCAGCATCAGAGGCAAACCCAATTCAATCTGGTCTGACAACGCAACAAATTTTGTTGGAGCACGGAATGAGCTGAACGAGTTGAGGCTACTCTTTTTGAGCGACCCTCATATTAAGGAGCTTTCGAACTCTTGCCTTTCGATCGGAATCAAATGGAATTTCATTCCGCCTCGGTCTCCTCATTTTGGTGGTTTGTGGGAGGCTGCGGTAAAATCTGCCAAGCACCACTTCTATCGCGTCGTTGGAAATACTGTCCTCACATTTCACGAGCTTCGTACCCTTGTATGCGAAATTTCTGCAATGTTGAACTCACGACCTCTTTGTCCCATTTCAGAAAATCCAAGCGATCTAGAAGTTCTCACTCCTGGGCATTTCCTGATTGGAACTCCATACGCCACAATCGAAGAGCCCGACATAACGCATCTCGACATCAATCGCCTAAGTCGCTGGCAGCGCGTATGTCAAATACAGCAGGCATTTTGGCGCAAATGGAGCACCAGCTACTTATCGTTGCTGCAAGAACGCTCAAAATGGCGCTCATCGACGCCTAACCTGAGGACCAACTCAATCGTGGTCCTGAAGGACGACAACGTGCCACCCCTCCAATGGCGTCTTGGCCGGGTCGAGAGCACCATTACTGGAAAGGACGGCGTCTCGCGAGTTGCCATAATTAAGACTGCAGCTGGCATCGTCAAAAGAGCCGTTGGCAAGATCGCTGTTCTGCCCCTTGGAACCAAGTCAGTTGAAACCCTCGCACTTTCAACGGGGGGAGCATGTCGGAGGCAGCAGCAGCCAACTATTAATTAGTAAAAAAGCTGACACAATCACCCTTGTTGGCATGCCCAGATTTCTCAAGGCCATTTTGCTTGCAGACGGATGCTAGCAATTATGGCTTGGGAGCGATACTGACCCAAAACTCAGAGGTGGGTGAACGGGTCATATCGTATGCAAGCAGATCTTTAAATGGTGCGGAGCGCAACTACTCTGCGACCGAGAAAGAGTGTCTTGCAATAATCTGGGGCATAAGGAAGCTGCGACCTTACTTGGAAGGATACCACTTCACCGTCATCACGGACCATATGGCACTAAAGTGGCTCAACTCCATCGAAAGCCCCTCAGGCAGGATCGCGAGATGGGCACTGGAGCTGCAACAATTCGACTTTGATGTCAAATACAGGAAGGGGAACCTGAACGTTGTTGCAGATGCGCTATCTCGGCAGCCCCTGAAAGATACGTGCCGCAGGATATCAACAGTGGAGGACGCGATGGAGCAAGCGAACAAAGACTGCCACTGGATACAGAAGATGCGAGTCACCATCGCCAAGAACCCAAGGAAATTCCCGGACTACATGGAGGAGTCGGGAAACTTATACAGACACATCCCTCACAGAGCCGGGACAGAGGATGTGACAGCCTGGAAATTGTGTGTGCCAACTGGCAAGCGGTCCAAAGTTCTGAGCGAGAACCACAACACCGCAGCCGCAGGCCATACGGGAAGCCGGAAAACAATTGCCCGAGTAGCGGCACGCTACTATTGGCCGGGCTTATACAGGGATGTTCGAGCATATGTTCAGCGGTGCGAAATATGCCAACAGTATAAGCCGAGTCAATTGGCCGCGGCAGGACAAATGCTGACGCAGATACCTGAAGAGCCCTGGAGCACGGTGTGTGCAGACTTCGTGGGACCATTGCCAAGGTCTACACATGGAAACACGATGCTGTTGGTCTTCATAGACCGCTTCTCTAAGTGGACCGAGATGGTGCCACTTAGAAGCGCTACAACAGCAACACTTCAGAAGGCTTTCAGGGAGAGAATTCTGGCACGGTTCGGTGTACCAAAGGTATTAATAACCGACAACGGCACACAGTTCACCAGCAGGGCGTTCAAAAAGTTCTTGGAGGATATGGGTGTTAAACACCAATTTACTGCGCCGTATACTCCGCAAGAAAATCCAACAGAACGAGCCAATCGCACAGTGAAAACGATGATCGCGCAGTTCGCGAGGAACAACCAGAGAAGGTGGGATGAGTCGCTGCCCGAGCTGACACTGGCAGTCAACACCAGTGTATCGAGCACCACAGGGTACAGCGCCGCATTCATCACACAAGGTCGGGAGCCGAGGCTACCGAAGGCGTTGTTCGACGAAGTGGCGATCGGTACGGGCCAAGTAGCGCAAACGCCGACCGAAAATGAAAATAGGAGCAAAGAGATTTTCGAGATCGTTCGGCGGAGCTTGGAAAAGGCCTCTCAGGACCAAGCAAGGCACTACAACCTTCGGCGGAGGCAATGGAATCCCAAAATTGGAGACAGGGTGTGGGTGAAGGTTCACCACCTGTCAAATGCGGCGGAGGGATTCGCAGCCAAGCTGGCACCAAGATACGGCGGCCCGTACCAAATCGTGGATTTCACGTCGCCGGTAATCTGCAAACTGAAGAGCCCGGGGGACAATCGGATAAGGACGGCCCATGTGAGCGATTTGAAGCCGCACAGCAACGAGGCAGGTGAGTCCCTGAATCCCCAAAATTAAAAGGGGGGGGAAGATAAGTGTGTCTCCAAGACTAAATTTGGATTCACACTTATACACCTAGTATAACAACAAAATAAATATATATATATATATAATAAAACAAACGCCCAGTAGGAAAAGGGTAAGAATAAAAAAAAAGAAAGGGTATACAAAGGTCGTATACACCTATATACATAAAATAATAAAATAAATACGGAGAAATTAAATGAAAACGCCCAAAGGAAAGGGTAAGAATAAAATAAAAGGAAGGGTATACAAAGGTCGTATACACCTACTTATAACAAAATAGTGATAACTAAACCAATATATATATATATATATATACACATAAATAAAATAAAAACACCAAGCATAACAAAAAATAACTATAAACAATAATTGGAGCCCTAAGGCGGGTCCAAACTAGGTAGACAGCCCTGATCGCGGCGAAAAGTCAATACGCCACAGCTATTGCCGAGAGCAAACGACAGCTATGACAGTGGGAGAGGATGGCCATGACCTGCGCTTAAGGTTCATGCGCAAAGTGCAACGGCCGTCGAAAGCGTTATGCTTAGCGCTGACAAGAAGGAAAGAACAAAACGGCAACAACGCTTGCGCTTCGAGAGAAGAAGTGCAACGACCGCCGAAAGCATATTAACCGCTCCCCAAGCAATGAAAACGTCCGCTCGTCGCTTTGGCGGAAATATGCAACAACACTTTCCACACACCAAAGAGAGCAAGCGCAGCGACCGCCGAAAGCATATTAACTGCTCTCCAAGCAATAAAAACGTCCGCTCGTCGCTTTGGCGGAAATATACAACAACACTTTCCACACACCAAAGAGAGCAAGCGCAGCGACCGCCGAAAACATTTCGCGCTCACCGCTGTCGACGAATCGAGCAACAACAATGGTTGCACTTGGAGAGAGCAAGCGCAGCGACCGCCGAAAACATTTCGCGCTCACCGCTGTTGACGAATCGGGCAACAACAATGGTTGCACTCGGAGAGCGCAAGCGCCGCGACTACCGAAAACGTTCGCTCACCGCGGTTGACGAATCGGGCAACAACAATGGATGCATTAGTGCAATGACCGCCAAAAATATTGTGCTCGGTGCTTAGAAAACAGCAGATTTACGCACAAATGTGGAGACGTGCGCAAAAGGCAAAATAACAACCAACAACAATAGCACTAGTGCAGATGCGTGTGTGACAAAACCATGCACCGTTGGTTAGTCACCAACACTAGTGCAGGTACATGGATACCCGGGCACCGTTGGTTAGCCACCCACACTAGTGTAAAGAGCTTCACCGGTGAAAAGAGCACCAATTCAACCCGTGAAAGAGGGTAATAATGTGGTAAAAATGATGCTTCAATTAAGCGCACAAGTCAGTACGATCGCTGCGTGTACGTGTGCGTGCGTGTGTGTACGCGTGCTTACACGAAATAAAAAAGAAATCAAATAAAATTGTGTTATAAGTTGGCAAGGATGACGCGCAATGCAAGCGGCACCAACAACAATGCAATTAAATCGAATCAAAACGACAGCGACAGCAGCCGATGCAAAAAGCAAGCAGTACAACTCGAGCAGCAACAGGAGCAACCCTAATTGGAATCTGTCCTCGAGTCTGATGTTGGACAAGTAGAAGACACTGGTTGGGTGAGTGTTCCTGGCCATTGCCAGATATTTTGGCTATCGGGGCTATTCGGAGAAACGCGATCCGCACTCACTGGTCATAGGCTTGATGTGGTAATCTGCGAACAGAGCGACAAACTGGATGGATACGGTTGGGCGCTAGGCCTACTAACGGCGGAGTCGACGAGGGAGAGCATATGCACGAGGGCGAAGAGGAGAATGGCGAGTCATCGGGTGATGACGACGACACCATGCCATCCCAGCCTCGGATCGTCGAGGCCATTAACTATTTCTAAATCCATCCTCCTCAACAAACGTCGCCGTTGGGACAGTGGAAGTCTTCCACTGCCGAAGAAAGGGTGGAGTGTGAGGAGCCATATAGCAATGGCCAATAAATATATGGGTTTATATATTTATGTGTGCTATATGCGCCCCTCACAGTAACTGCACATCAGACCGAAGTCCAGCTCTGATTGCGGTTGCGGCGAATTCGCTCTCTTTCGTCCTCTCTCTTTCGTGCGCAGGTTGTCAGCCATATGAGCGTGTCTGCCACACATGTCCACCAGGACATGTGCCGTTATAGTGTGAGGAGTATGGCGAGTGCAATATCGCCATCCATACTCGCACTAACGGCAGACATAGGTTGGCAACAGCGAAATGGCAGTGGAAAATTACCAGAAGATCACGCCACCCAGAAGCTCACGTGACTTTGGTACAGTCGCTACAAAAGCCTATAAAAAAAAACGTCGCAGCACAGGCTATCTGTTCAGTCAAAGTCAGAAGTGCGAAATCAATGAGCGAAGCTTACGCGGTGAGCTACGAAGCAAAATAAACGAGAGACAACTGAACAACAGCGAACATCATATTTGTGATTTGTGTATCAAATCAGGACGATATACAACAAAACAGCATCAAAGGATTCGACGCTGCCAGGACAAAGGATAACACAGGACATTGAGGTCCTGAAGTTGGGTGAGAAGTGTAAATCCTTGCCACGCTTGAGTTGTGGCAGCAGGCAAAATCCACACAAGCCAAGCACAGCAAGTGCGACTGGACCTGTGTTTGGACAGAGAGTGTATACGCGAGTCCTGGTTCACAGGTGTGCTAGTGGCAATCTTTGAGGAAACAAGGAGACCACTAGTCCTGCTGATCAACCGCAGTGCCGTGCAATATCGCTGTCGGGCAAGCGAAGATCGTAAACTTGCCTAGCTGGTGCGCGGAGTGCCTGGAGCAGACTCTTGCGAACAGGCGCACGCTTCAAATCTGACCAAGGGCTTCAGTGAACTGTTGTCAAAATCCAAGTGACATTTACATTGCAGACGAGAAGTGTAATTGTACAACTATAAATAGGAACTAAATAAGTAAAACCATTTAGTCCAATATATATATAAAACTAACAGTGTTGTTAATTGTCGCAAAGCAACTAATACAAATTTGTTGCACGAACCCACAGCTCGACTGAGTTTTAGCCCAGCTAAAACTGGACGAACTGAAAAGGTTCGTTACAACTGGCGCCCAACTTTGGTGGTTGCGATAATTAATACACATTATATATATTAACAAAACAAAAATGGTTCGTGCCTGGGTATACACCCTCAAGAAGGAGGAAGTCTTGAGATATGGAGAAGAATTCCAAGTAGATCTCAGAGGAACACTGGATGAGATGCGTCGACAATTCGGAGAGTTTGTGGACACTCACGAATCCAGACTACCATACAACACGAGGATTCAGGATTTGGCAGCTATTCATAGCAGAATTTCACAGGCCAAAGAAATAGGAAAAGTTGCGGATGCAAGAGAAGCGACGAACGTAGATTTCGCCCAGTTGAGCATACCAACAACTAGCGCAGCAGCACGCGCACGAGACGACAACCACTCAGTATGGAAAACACCCACACCACACCCATCAAGGAGAGTGTCCACAAGCGACAACACGGCGACGGATATGTCTCAAGAATACCCGAGGGTAGCGAAACAAGTCCGGGAGTGGAATTTTCGCTTCGACGGCACCACTAAGCCGTTAGAATTCTTGGAGCAAGTCGAGTGGTCAGCCGATACATATGGACTCAACTTGAATCTAATTCCCAGGACCATGCCTGAACTACTCCAGGGAATAGCACTGAAATGGTATGTAGCCAATAATCAGCACTGGACGAGATGGACAACATTTGTCCAGAGTTTTCAAGAATACTTCTTGCCAAGAGATTACTTCGAAAACTTAAAGGACGAAGTTACGCGAAGACGTCAGGCTACGAATGAGCCATTTAAGGTGTATATGGTGGAGATGCAGACGCTAATGCGGCCACTGCAGTATGCGGCGGAGGAGCAACTGCACAAAATCTACAGCAACAGCCTTCCAGACCTACGAGCGTACGCCAGGCCAGGTCAATTCAACAACTTGGCAGAATTGATGCATTTGGCAGCAGCGTTTGAGGAACTCGAGGTAGACAGGGAGAAGTTGAGACAACAGAGCAGCGTGGAGCACCCGAGTTTCAACACTCCACAGCGAAGGCAAGTAGAGCCTCAACAGAGCCACATGGATCCACCACAGAGACGTCGCTATCACCATATAGAGCCCGCGCCAAGGCAAAACTGGCCACGGCTTATGCGGATAGAGGATAGTGCACGGACACACAGCAAAGCGTACCACGAGAGAGTCGAAACCGACACGAGACCCAGACCAGCCCCGAAGACGAGACGCGACAACAGACAAACGCATATAAATAACCCAGCGATGGCTTGCAGATATTGCGGCCAGAACGGACACCGTGCGATAGAGTGCACAAATCCTATGCTGGACTATTGTTGGATATGTGGACGAATCGGAGTTCGCACGTCAGTATGTTGTCCGTCAGGAAAAGGTCACCGGCGTCCGCCACCGAGGGGCGAGCGGGAGCCGAACAAGGGCAACCCCAAGACGCTTATAGGCAGCCTGCAGGACGAGGGAGCGCAGCTGACAGCGGTCGTAGAGATCGACAACTGCCAGCACAAGGCCACGATCGATACAGGGGCCACCAGTAGTTTCATTAGCGAGAAGCTAGCTCGTGGACTGTTCGACGTAGGCCGACGATGCGCAACCAAACGGCGAGTCCGCATGGCAGACGGCCGAAATTGCGGAGTCCGAGAACAAGTCGAGGTGAATATCAGGTTCGGAAGGAGTAGTATGGATATTACTCTACTGATACTCCCAGGAGTCATCGATGGCTTAGTCCTCGGATGGGATTTTCTGTCTGGCATGGGAACGGTTTTGGAGTGCGCAGGCCTGAGGATAAATATACCGGGAAAAAGAATTCGAGAGCGTCAGAGAAGAGAGACTGTACATAGCAAAGACAGTCAAACCAGCAGTAAGTGTTGCAAGACTGCCAAATCTCGACAGCCCCGGAAGGCGACATGCCGGAGAATCTCAATTGTGAGAGACACGATGGACCAAGCAAATAAAAACTGCCACTGGATCCAAAAGATGCGAACGGCCATAACGAGAAATCCGAGGAAGTTTCCAGATTACATGGACAAGTCTGGAAAACTGTACAGACACATACCTCATAGAACTGGAACAGAGGATGTAGCAGCATGGAAATGGTGTGTGCCAACCGGGAAGAGGACACAAGTTCTAGATGAGAACCACATCACCGCCGCCGCAGGACATACGGGGATCAGAAAACATAGCCCGAGTAGCAGCGCGTACTACTGGCCAGGCTTATATGAGCTAAGAGCTAGCCAACAATGGAAGAATGTAAGCAATATAAGGCAAGTCAATTGGCCGCGGTCGAGGCTTCTCAGGACCAAGCAAAGCAGCACTACGTTCGCCGCAGGCGATGGAGCCCCAAAATCGGAGATAGGGTGTGGGTGAAATTACAGCACGTATCGAATGCAGCAGAGGGGTTCGAAGCCAAGCTAGCACGATATACGGAGGCTGTATGCAAATCATGAGCATTGTCACGTCACAGGTGATTGCACAGCTAATGGAGCTGGGCAAGACATACAGGACTAAGGAGGACACGTGAACAATTGAAGTCACACAACAAGGGATGAGGCCCCAAGTCAAAATTAAAAAGGAAAAATAAGTGCGACTCCAAAAACAGGAATTGGACGCACACTTAAACACATAAAAAAAAAAATAGTATAATAATAAAATAAACGCCCAACAGGAAAGGGTAAGAATTAAAAAGAAAGTAAGGGTATACAAAGGTTGTATACACCTATATATAAAAATTAATTATAATAATAGTTCAGAGAGAACACGCCACTCCAATTGCAATTGCGCAACACGTAGTGCAGAAAGAGTAGGACCATGACCTACCTCTACGTTCATTAGGAAAAAATGCAACGACCGCCGAAAACGGCATGCTTACAGCAGACATAAACAAAAAAATTTTCGCTGGGAAGTGGAAGGCTTCCACTTACCGAAGAAAGGGGGGAGTGTGAGGAGCCATATAGCTTTGACATAAGCTATATGCGCCCCTCGCAACAATTGCCACATATACTATGGGCAGCCCTCCCAACGATTGCAGCAGACGACATTTGATCTTGCGCCACGTCAGCAGATTTCGTCAACGACGAGAACACCTGCACCCAGCGAGCAGCATATTGCATAAGGAGACCTCAGTGGGCCACCGGTGCACGCGGCTCTGATTTCCACCAAGAGCACACGTGCCTACTTCAGCGGACGCTACCGGATGGATGGAAAATGGACACCACCACTTGGCGCTATTGAGAGCGCAAGTGCGCCATCAGCGCATTCCATATCGGATAGCGTGAGACCCAAGTGGGCCGCGGCCGTGAAACGGGTGGTCGCTGCTCTAATTCCAACCAGGTGCAGCGATCACAGCAGACCGTGGGAGAACGGAACGACATATCGGGCAGTTGGTGAGACAACCGCTGCTCGAATTTCATCGATTGCAGCGACACCAGTGGGAAGCAACCTGGAAGCAGGTGACCGCTGCCTTACGCCCAACGAGTGCAGCGTCGGCAGAAAAGCATGGGAAGCGCCCAAGAAGCGAGTGCGGCGTCAGCAGAAAAGCGTGGGAAGCGCCCAAAGAAGCGAGTGCGGCGTCAGCAGGAAAGCGTGAGAAACGCCCCAAAAGACGGGCCACCGACGCGATCTGACCTATAAAAGGGGGCGTCTCAGACCACCAAGGGCAGTGAGTGAAAATCCGTGAAAAACAGTGCAAGTCTAGTGGATCGTAACAGGACGATCCACCAGCAAGGAGCTTCGAAGGAGCAGTGCAAGTCTAGTGGATCGTAACAGGACGATCCACCAGCAAGGAGCTTCGAAGGAGCAGTGCAAGTCGACGAGCAGAGGCAACACGTCGACCAGTGGATCGTAACAGGACGATCCACCAGCAAGGAGCTTTGAAGGAGTCAGTCAGAGGCAGGCAGTCTGAGACTCACCGCAGTCAGTGCGAAATCTAGGAGCGAAGTCAGACAGAGAAGGTCTGATCGCCACCTAGCTGGTACATGGAACCATAATACCATAATAATAATTAAAATGAATAAAACCTTTAGTTAATATATAAAGGATACGTGTTATTAATTGTCGCAGCGCAATCAAATATAAATTTGTTGCTCGAACCCATAGCTCGACTGAGTTTTAGCCCAGCTAAAACTGGACGAACTGAAAGGTTCGTTACATCGTTAAGGCTGCGACTATTCTATATTTTTTCTCTCCGGATGTATCTTCTTTTTTTGGTACTACCCAGATAGGTGAACAATATGGTGAATTAGATGGTCGTATAATGCCTTGTTGCATCATTTCTTTCATTTGCTTGTTAACTTCCTCATCATAGCTTTGTGGATGTTTGTAAGGTATCCTATAACAAGGGTCCTCATTTTTTGTATTGATAACGTGTTTTACAGTATTTGTGAAAGTCAAATTGTCACTCTCTTTATACTGAATATCGCTAAATTCAAACAAAACTCTTGTTAACTTGGATTTTTCCTCTTTATTTAGGTGTTCTAATCTAAATTGATTGCTTTCCACTAATTCGTTTTCTAATGCGTATGCTGTATGTATATCTTGTATTAGTGGCGGATCTTCATATTCTTCTTCCTTATTTTCGTTATTATATTTAAATAAAAATTGAAAATTATTAAGTTTAACAAACTCGTCTTCGTAAGTTGATCTCGCTTGTTACAATCCTTAAGGAACGTTCGGCCTAAGAGGATGTCAAAATTTTTGGAAAAATTATGTATGTAAAATTTCTGATCTGTTGGACAAAGCTTGCTAGGGGCTAATGATATGCTGGTATTTAATTTTACTTCCCCACTTATGGTTTGGCAAGTCATATTTTCTTTGGAAGTTTTAAAATTAAAGCAATTTTCGTTCATTATATTTATTGATGACCCTGTGTCTATTAGGCATCGCATTTGTTTGTTATTCATAATTATTCTTATGAATGGGGTTCTGTATTCCTTTCCGAGGCGCTGTTTGATGAAAATTTACTGCCCAGTCCATTTTTGATTGGCCACTGTTACTGGGTGTTTGTCTTTTCATTTGTTTGTTACGCTTTCACATTACTGTTGGATTGTTTTTCCCTTATTTTTTATTTTGTTGATTTGTTCACTCGATGAAATAATTTTTTGTTGTTTGTTTGTTCTAAATATGTTTCTTTCACTTTTGTTTTGTTTATTTGTAATTTGTTTGTTACACTTTCACATTACTGTTGGATTGTTATTACCTCTTTTTTTTTATTTTGTTCACTCGTTGAGATAATTTTATTATTTATTATTTTTTTTTTTTTGAAAGTTTATTTATTGCAAAAAAAAATTCGTCGTCTGCCTAAAGAAACCGACAGCGGGTTTTAGTAAAAATATATTTTTTTATTTAACAAAACACACGTCCTTTCGGCTTCGCGTACAAAATAACTCTCGACTTATTCTAGTGGTTTATTTAAAATGAAAACTCGCATTTGCTTCTTCTGCGATGTTGTAGCTGAGTCCTGCTGTCCTATTGGTGGAGGTGTCGGATGGCCCACTTGAGTTTTATGCTAGCTCACTTGTAGAATGCACTGACCGAGTCTAATGGTGGTGTCGGTTGTCCGTTTGGGTTTCACGTTAGCCCACTTGTAGAATGCACCGACGGAGTCTAATGGTGGTGTCGGTTGTCCGTTTGGGTTTAACGTTAGCCCACTTGTAGAATGCACCGACGGAGTCTAATGGTGGTGTCGGTTGTACGTTTGGGTCCCACGATGGACTTCTTGTAAAATAGGATGACGAAGTCGCGTGTTGTATTACACCATGCGCTCTTGGTTGTGATCGCTGGTTGCAGTTGGGTTCGTTGTTGTCGAACTATGCTGTTGTTGTTGCAGTGAGTGTGGACATGAGAGATCTACGTGATCTGGATATATCAAATACTAAATCTAAATAATTATTAAAATGAATAAAATTAGTATTAGAGTAAGTCACGCACTACACTGAAAGAGAAAAAAAATATATATATATGTATAAACAATAAAAATATAGGTAAATTAAATAATACCTTAATATAATATTTTCTTGTTATTACGCAAAGTGCAAGAAAAATGAATGTCGTCATTAAAGCTATGAAAAGTTACAAAATATTGTTTTGTACAAAGTATAAATAATAATATGGAATTTCAAAATTAAATAACGTAAACATATAACTGGATTTAACATATGACAACATAAATTATAACATCAAATATAACATTGTTGCACATTAACTTTACAATTAGCATCCAGCTGTCAAGAGGTCGCTGGTGTGGAGGCGCTTCAGGCGCCTGCGGGTTGTAATCGACCCTAGTGAGCAGGCCAATGGTGCCGGGAGGGGCGGTATGGGGGATGTTGCTCATATTGGTGCAAAATTTGCGCACACCAAGCACACACACTCTACCAGAGTGGTGGCGGCGCACGCACAAATCACACTGAGTGATTGTAAAAATAGTTTTGCACCAGCAGAACTGCTCGCGAGCGTCGATAGTTTCAAATCGCGAGAGAGAGTAACGCCGATGCCGACTGCCGATGCTTGATGCGGACCGAGCTGCGCGCGTCGTTTGTAACAGCTCCAAAGAGCGATCAGCAGGCCGCTAACGGAAAGTGCATGGGGAGCGACAAGAGAATTTGATCTTGACTTGAACTCTGAAAGGTACCGAAAATGTAAAGCAAAATCAAAAGGGCAACGCACTGAGCGAGGGCGTATTCAATTTGCTTTTGTATTTTGTTATTGTTTTGAATGAATTAAACACAAATTTAACAATTTAAACACTTTAATATTGTTACAAATTTAACTACATTAATATTATAATTAATGTTGCCACTAACTGGAGTGGTCTTGTCCATTAGAAATGCTTACAAAACAGAAAAATTGCTACAGTCACCAAAATACGCGTTCGCGCTCGACGAAGCCAAAATTATAATTTAAAAAAAAAAATAATCACTTAGAGCAATTTTCTTAAAAAAATAAAATAAAATAAATAAATAAATAATAATTAATAAAATGTAACAGGCTTCAAGAAAAAAAAATATTCAAATATTAGTTTTTAAGCATTCATATGTGACTCTCCCCAAACCAAATGAAAATAATATATATAATTATAAATTAGAGAATTGTAAATGCGCCAATTGAAGATTCGACAAGAGTTTAGATTAGTATAAAATATAATTCTTTATTCCAAACACGTCTTATTCGATTGGTGTACAAATTATAATTCATCTTATGCTAGTGGTTTAATCTATAAGGAAACCTCGCTGTAGCTTTGTCGCTGCTGTCCCATTGATGGAGGTGTCGGATGGCCCGCTCGGATCTCACGTTAGCCTTCTCGTAAAATGCGCTGACGGAGTCTAATTCGGATGGCCCGCTGGTTGCAGTTGGGTTTGTTGTTGACGTTGTTGTGTTTGTTCCCCTTGTTGCGATGATTCTTGTGTCAACGTTTTGTGCTGAGACAGCGTTTAATTCCTGCAGCTGCTGTTGTGGTTGTCGAACTATGCTATTGTTGTTGCAGTGAGTGTGGACATGAGGGATCTGCGTGATCTGAATATGTCACTTCGCCACCCTTTAGAAATTGGCTTGTCCTCAAGCGTTCAGTGTAGGGTACATCCTTAAGTCGTTGCCGTTTTCCACGGTTGCTTTGTCTTCGTTTTCGACGGGTGGTGTCGTTGCTGCACTATTCTTATATTTGATTGTTATTCGTTTTGGTAAATTTTTGAATTTCAACAAAGAATAGCTTATTATTACTATTGACAATATTGTTATTGATGTTAAGCTTATGATTAATAAGGTATTGTTTGTTCTTGTATGTTCTCTTATGAGTTCTTTAGTTTGTAAGAATGCTAACGGCTCTGTTTTAGTTATATTATTACTGATATAAACGGTTTGTGTAAAATCTGATATTAAATTTGATATCTGGATATCTTCTAATTAGACAGAACAATTGGTTGCTTTGATAACGTTGTTTCCTAAAATTTCAATCTTTTGTGGTATACAGTTTTGATTAGGTGTGACGTTAGGTAAGTTCCAAGTAAATATTACATTCGGTTCTATTCTTAGTTTATTTCATGGTTTATTTCATAGTTTTTTCTTGTTTTTTGTGTATTTACATTCAACTTTCGTTTGTTTTAAGATACCGTTTATACATTTGTTTGTTATTAGTTTCTTTTCTTTTGCTGAATAAGTTTTATTCATGTGTAAATAATATTTATCTCTAATAGTTTCGGTTAAAATATCCTTTTCTTCGTCTGGATATGGTATTATTGAATATAAAGTTTCTTGTGACAGAGTTTTCGGTATTTGTGATATTATTATAATTTCATTTGTCTTGGGTTTTATCCTAGTTGAATCAACATTTAATACATGATCATGTTTTAGTAATGTTGGGTTAAATATTCCCAATCTGGTCAGTTGCATCCCCATCTCGATATCTTCGATGTATTCAATGAATTGTTGTAAGTTAAACATTAATAAACTTAATTTTGTGTTCTGGTGTGACATTTCTGTCATGCCGTCCATTACTTCTATCCCATGATTGACTGCTTCTATGACTTTGTTTAGTTCGTTTACCTGTATGCTATTAGCCTCTAATTCGTCTATTTCTTCAGTTAGTTCTGTTTTGTCGTCTTCAGTTAATGTGCCAAATAAATATTTGTAACCTTTTCCTACTAAATTTAGGAGTCCTCGTTTCTGTCTTTTGATTATCTTTATTCCGTTCATTTCTCTATGAAGTTTTTCTACTAGATATTCTATTTGGGGTACAGCACTAAAATCATATGTCCGAGATATTAAATCTTTTTCAGTATTTTCGGCTTTTGTCAGGTTTAGTGTTAGGCAATGGTATTCGAAATCTGAAGGTATGCTCAACTTTTACTAGGTTTACTTCTATATTTTGGGTGTTACTCTGAGTTATTGTTAGCGTTAGTATTATCATTATTAGCAGACGGACCGGTAGATGAATCTTCCGTAGTTGACCTGAAATTATTGTTTATGTTTATTTTCTTTATCTTTTGAATTAAGTTTTGTAATGTATG
>JAWNNE010000180.1:0-42715 GCA_035043205.1 Drosophila trichaetosa
TTGGGGATATTTAGCACTGCGACCTATAAGGTCTATTGTGCCCCCCTACTGAGCCTACAGCTCTTCCGTCAATCCCAACTCTTGCACGAATGCTAGGATCTTTGTTGGGTTGAGGGTTTCTATATCCTTGGGCCTCATGATATGTTGCCCTAGGATGTTGCATCTTTTCCTGGTTAAGGCGACGCACTCTGTTAGGATGTGCGTCGAGGATTCCTCCCCGTATCCGCAGAACCTGCATGTGTTGCTACTATAAATACCTAATTTGGATAGGTGACTTCTCAGTCTACAGTGTCCTGTTAATAGACCTATATAGTTACATGCCAAATTAACCGGCGATCCTTTTACTCCATTAACAGTGTTAGGATAGAACAAGCCACTTGTAACTATTTTAGACATCTTTCTTTGTGATTCGTCACAAATCGCAGGTGTCTTCTTTAATGGAATACATTTGCTTCCATTGCTGCTACTGAGATCATCTGTGTGTGCTGAAATTGAAGATTGGTTCCTTCCAGTGCTAAATTGTTGCAATTCATTTTTCAAAGTCGGCAGTAAATGTGCGCGCCCTCGTCCAATAGAGACTTTCCCTCGTCCAATAGAGACTTTCTCAAAGTTTGATGACAGTTCAGTTGCAACATCTTTCGCAGCTTGCCGATATTCTTCGCGCGAACCAGTTTGAACAACACCTAAACCGCTGCCTATGGTTTGTTCTCCACTAGACGATGAAATTTCCGAAGCATCATTTTTCTTATGAAATAAAGATAACAAGTTGCCTCGACCAGACATGTTTTTATTTCAAAACTGTATGTGATACATCGTATCTTTCCTCATCACCTTGTGAGCGATCTCAGCGCACATTAGAATGTCAGACTCATGTTGGCGTATGGATGTCTGGTAGCCGGGCCATAATTCTATATTAAATTTATCTAAAACAACCTTGGCTTGTGGATCATAAAAATTTCGTCGTAGTATCAAATTCCAACTGGGAGACCAGTCCACATTTAATTTCTTTTTTTCTTCCCACGTCCACGTCCACGGGAGTGTCCGGAATTTGCCGGTAAATTATACATCTCTTATGATGTTCACAACACAATGTTGCCTGCAAGAATGCCGCAGCACGAATTGTTATTATTACAGTTTTACTAATCTGTTGAACATAACTTTGCGAGGGCTCGATCATTGGCTTATAACCTAATCATCTCGATAGTGCATAGCGATTGTGAGCGAGACTAATTTGTTGATCTGGTAATCCAAATGATCTAATTTGATCTAGTTCGCTTGGAGACAAAATCGCGCCCGGGGGCTTGATAGGCGAACTAGCGACCTAACCGTAAACTGTAGAGCTGATAATCTCAAGGAATCTTCGGTTGGTCTCGCATCTTACAAGCTGACAAGCTCAACTAATTTTTCAATTGACCTACAAATTTGCATCGCAGAACGGCCAAGGGAATGGATTTTGATTATTGAATGTAGAGCCGGTACGGCAAACGGTTACTGTTACGGTTTTCTGGTAATCTACGGATTTACGTGAAACTTTTGCAATTGCAAAATTGTTGGTTGTGTATCGTGCATAACAATAAATTAAAAGTTGCTCTCACAGACTTTGTCCTGCATATTTGGCAATACACGAGCAAAACTGTTGTCCTAATCTTAAGTACGCGCCTGATCCTGCCCGCTCCCCGTCGACGTCTGCTGCATAATCTGAGATTAAATTAAAATGTCGCAGGCGCGCATTCATAATCGGGGCCATGAAAGACGCATAATCCCATCGTTGCTGGCCTACTAATCCTTTCGCCGTGCAGCACGAAACACTACCTGGGCCTGCACCACCCTATGCAACACCAAAGATGACGGGTGCGGGTTGCGGGGCGCGCTACAAACGAATTAACCTGATTAAAATTTGTATTTTTCCCAAATTTATGGGATTAAGTTCCGTTCAAGTTCCTTTAACTCGTTTAAGCTACCGGATTTAGTTCAAGTGCGCGACCTGGTTGACCGTACCGCTACACATCTCTCGCTCTCTCTCTCTTTCGCTTACTTCGTGAGCCGGTTTTTATTGGGCTGGCTTAATTAGCGCAATTGTTTACAAAATTTACCTTTCGTCATGCTGACAAACCTACATGCATGTCTTGATCTCTCTGTCCTCGTTGTGTGAAATCCTGGGCACGCACACGCCCACAGCAAACTCCTCTGGGTCAAAATGGGAAAGTGTGAACCGAGCACCTTGAAATTCTATTTAAAAATTAGTTTAATCCACAGCCAGCCAGAAACTGAACTACTGAAATCAGGGCATCAAATTGCTGCTGATCTGATCTGACCTGATCTGACCTGCTGACTGACCTACATTCGAATCGCTCTTTCCCTCTCTCTCTCTCTCTCTCTCTCTGTCTGTCTGTCTGTCTGTCTGTCTTTTTCTTTCAAACGCAATTAGCTGATGCAAACATCTTTGAACCACAGAACCCACAGCCAATACAAAAGACATTCGAGCTCTACAAAAGGTGCGCGGTTTCTTTTTTAATTACCCTTTTTTATTATTCCCAGTTACATAATACTACTTCAACTATTTATGTAGTTGATATCTTTTTTTAGTTGCTGAATGAATTTCATTTGAATTTGTGCTCAAAAAAGACATTGCTTTTAAAAATTGATTAAGTATTGATAAACATATGCCAGTAGAATATTTCAAAACGAAGACTTCAACTTTAGATCAAAATGAAAGAGGTCCTCCGTACTCTACCTTCAACATTTTGTTTTTGTTAATATAAGTCTCTAAAGATGCCCACATTAAACTCAAGCCACTTAATCCATTGAGAACAAGTTAACATGGGATGGTCAATGAAGGGCAAACGTTTCTATTGAGAACAAGTTGAGACAGTTTGACTAGGAGAACCAGGAACCGAGCTTGTAAACACTAAGTATTATTGCTGACAGTAGTTGGCATTGTTTCTAATTCAAATGTCTCGTCTGTTAATGCTGATCAAGAATATATATATATGTATATATGGAGTCACAAGTGCTTCCGTCACAATTCGAATTTATAACTGAAGCGAACTTGGATATATCTCATCAAATAGAAGGCTTAAGGAGTTTAGTTCGTCTTGGATTATCAATCACATAACTATATGCATTTGCATAGACATATGTACGACTAGGCTCCACAACTGACGACAATAATAATAATAGTAAAATTAATAACAATCATAATACAAATATGAGTTGGCCACAAAACACTTCCGTTGTGCAGATGTAAATGCTTAGGAGGCAAAAGGATTCGACCACAAGTCGATTGGCGCCTGTATTATGTGATTTCCCAAGAAAAATAAAAACACAATGCGGACAAGGACGAGGACGAGGACATAAACTTTGCGCTTAAACAAATAATAACACAATACTTATTTTGACAAAAACAAACGGCGCATGCAGGCCGTAAATTTCCAATGATGGACCCTGTCTGCCTCAACATAGGAAAACAAATCGTTTTCATCGTCTGTGTGTCCAGGAGGCCAAGAAACACGTGCCCACTTAATAGCTCGCTGCTCGACTTACACTCAGAAAAACCAAGTGAGCATTGTGATATATTTTTACTTTTATTGGAAGCACTGTGCATTTTTATTTGATTTGAATTTCGAGCGTGATTTCTACTAACATAAAACCGGATTACTTAAAGTGATATATTTGGTTTTAATTATAAGAATTAAAATGTTCTGACTTTTATGTGCAGTAATTTGAAACGTTTTTCTTCGATTTGGTTATGCAGATTAATTTAAATTGAACTAAACTTACTTGGAGTGAGATATTTAGTTCTTCAACGAAGTGCACTAGCTCTGAAATCAGGTCTGATAACAGATTGAAAACAAAAAAAAAAACGAAATCAACTTGATTCAATGAGAACTAAAATGTTTTGAGTTTTATTTGAAGTCATTTGAAACATTTTTCTTCGATTTAGATATGGAGAAGAATTTCTACTAATGTTCTATTATAATGACGTTTTTCTTTGAGTGTAGTTTCAAAAAAATCAGAAATAGTTTTTCATTCACATTAAAAAGAAAAACAAAAAAAACAAAATACAATAGTGACCCAAGTCAATATGCATACATACTTATGTTTTTCTCAAATCCCTTGCCAACTCGGTTCTCATTTTCCCTACATAAAGTTACAATATGTTGTGTATTAGTGCCGTACAGAGCCATACCCATGTCCAAACCCATTCCCAATCCCTGAGAGTCTTCATTCAGGCGCGTGCGCGAGGCATCGAATACGCCCCCTCGAGATTAATGAGGATATGTGTGTATCTATGTGTGTGTGTGTGGCGTTTGTTTATTCTATGCCCGAATCCGCATCTGAATCCGAATCCTTTCACTGAACTGGACACATACCCAAACACACACACACACACACACACACACACACCCACATATGTAGAATGGTTTTCAGCTGCTGAACACACTGGACACTGTGACCGTGGTTCATTAAGCTGCCTTCCACTTAAGCATGAGTTGGCCTTTTTTTCTTCATGCGTCTCGGTATGACATAGACTCAACTCCACATGAGTAGCACACTATGTAAATATATATATATATTATATATATAAGAAAATCGGAGCTCTTGCGACATTATCTTAAGCTGACTGCGATCGTAGCAGATATCATCAGAGTAATCACCACAAAATTTGCCATTATATTGCACAATATTTTGCAATTAGCAATAGAAATTATTTTTATTTCTATTTTTATTTAATGTTGACACAAATGTTAAACTTGAAATTAATTAATTAAATTTCAGAGTTATTGCTTACGCATCTTAAAATGAATATAAAAGAAAATATGTAGAACTTTTCTGTTAATAATCTTTCCAGCCATTTTTTAAATTATATATGTCTAAGAAATGTGTCACATTAATATTAAGTACTCTGGATTAAACATTTTGGAATAATTAGGTATATAGCTTAGATATAATTCAAGAAAAGACTCTGGTTCAAATTCACTTCTTTCAACAAGGAATTGTTAAGGAAAACGTTTTCATTATAAAGTATGAATATTCCTGATGAATATCACTAGTCGAATTGATTTAGCCAAGTCCGTTTGGCTGTATGTTTCAATGCGAACTAGTTCATCAGTTCCCAGATATAATCGTCTCATAGCTGTAGCCAGTACATGTGTCGTAATCGAAGGTATCTGATCGCTATATCATATAGCATAGGAACAGTCGGTCGAATTACGAATCCTTGTTTTGCTTACCAAAATATCCAAGCCAATCTTACCCAATGTGCATTTTATAATGTTCCTCACATTTGAATAATGTCCATTATGATGCTAAACGATTTTGAACTCGATTTGAGCTTAACTACAAAAATGTATTTAAAAGCATGCTTCTTTTTTTTTGTGGAGTGTCAGGAACTCAACAATTAGTGATAGCCGATGGCTCGTGTGTCCGAAAAACAATTCCACAGCAAGTGGTCCTAAAGACCTTAAAACCCAAACCCAAACACAAAAACCCAATACCAAGTACCAATTTCTAGCAGCGTCTTTCTTTCCACTAATTGAGCGACTCTCAAATGACAGTGAACGCAACATGAAGCGAACAGATTTGTTAGTTGGCAAATGCCAAATGCAAATGCCAAATGCAAATGCAAATGGAATTGGAAATGGAAATGGAGAGTTCATTAATCAAAGAAGTAGCTAAACGTTACGCTAGACCGGAACCAATGATCATTAGCAAGACGGAGGTACAGTCGCGCTTTTGTGCCTGCCCTGGAAATATTTCCCGTACTAATTATCCTTGTTGACATGCTGACACAACGTACAATGGACATGGTTCGAGATTTGTCCAATTTCTTTAATGACCGAAATAGAAACTCTTTTTTTTTTCATTTTATTTTATGTTTTTCTCCATCTGGTTCTTCTCTCTTTCTGCTTGAAGCAGCTGATACGCCTCACTGCTCTGTTTGGCAAACACAACGAACAAATGCCCTTTGCTCTTGATAATGACAACAAGATAAGAAGGGGCAAAAGGATGGGCAGGAAGTGCGGACCCAGGTCCGCCTAAAGAATGCTCCGTATGTCTTATGTCCGTCATCAACCGCATCAATTCCACTTGTTTTGGCACACAACAACGACAACAACGGCAACAAAAAAGATATCAGCCCCGCAATCGACAATCTTATAATATTTGCCTCAAAACCTCAAAGTGTTCTCGAGTTTCTAGCTTATTGACAAATATGTATATTTTGCGATCTTTCTTCACTCTTCTCTCCCTCGCTCCGTCTGACTTCCTTTCTGCTGTCTTTTGATGTCCTGAAACCAGTAGTGCAAGTGTTGCATATATGTACTTTTTGATCCGCATCAACTGCCGATGTCGACATACTCTAGACTCGACTTGAAGAGCTAGCGACTTTAAATTTGGAATATAAGTTTTCATATTTCACGAAGTGTATTTCGATAACTGTCGCCGTTCCGCAAATATCGATACAAATCGATCTCTGATAGCAAATTCATATAAGAATCGCAGTTTTTGGTTAACCAACACATATTTTGACACTGAACAAACAGCCAGGATATATTTTAACTTGTTCGGTTGCACACTTGCTATTTTTTTTTTGATGGTTACGCTGCCATAACTTTGTCAAAACTGAACCGATTTACAGTGGGAACAATCACGCTTGACTATGATAATTAACGGCACAGCTTTACTTTGATTCATTTTGAGATATCAAGAATACGTTCTTAAAGTAAGACTTTTGAGTATATCCTTCTGAATGCTCGATTTCTGTGATTTCTTTCTGGAATTGTGTATAAATATATATCACAAAGTGGCCCACAGTGCTCTATGCTGTCTATGGGATAGCAGACATGTCTGCGCACCAAATCGATTGGCCCAAGTCCTGCTTCCTGTTTCTGTTTGGGGTTGTGGTTTTGGGTGTGGTTATGTGTTTATGTGTGTGTATGGTTGTGGGTGTAGGCATGAGTGTGGGGCAACCTAATTCAATGGATGTCTGCGCTATAAATGTGTCAACGCGTCAAATTGATGAATGCGTTGCACGCAGACAACAAAAGGTCAACCTCAAAAAGAAGATGGAATTGCCCAAACCCCAATGCCACTACCACAACCACAACTACAACCCCACAGTCAGAACGACAACAACAACTCCGCTGCGGGCCTAATGCAAGCGAGTTAAAGAGGGGTGCCAGGGTTGGAATGGGAAATGACAACAATTGCTTGGGAAATTGCCAAAAGTGACCAAAACATTGGTCAGCATTGCGCCCCTTCTAATCATGACACGGCCATCCGGTTTGTTATCATTAAGCAACAGCAGCAACCCTTTTTTCTCCCCCCTTTCGCTTTTGCCATATCGGGTTTTTGGACAATTGGGTCGGGGCTGCACTGGGCGAAAAAAACGCCCAATTTTGCTTTCAGCAAGTGTATTTCTAAAACGGAGTGTCTTGTCCCATCTAAAAACCACGTTTGTCATTTGAAACTATGTACTATGTAAAGTTAATATGCAATTGCTGAAATATTCATCTTGTAAAGCTTGTATGAAACGCTTGCTATAAAGATATGAAGAGCAGCCCTGGCATGTTAATCACAAATCTGCGTTTCTTAACCGATCTTAATGAAATTTGTACAAGTTTTTTTTTGTGCACTTTTATACTTTTTCCCCATTTTTAATATGCTATTTCATACAATTCTAGGGCACATATGTTTTTCTAAGTGTAAGCTCTCGGACTGGTTCTAATAATAATGAAAATGCCAGCGTTGTGATGCGTTGTCGCTGTCGCTGCCTATTTATTTATTAAATGCCCCACAACCACACAGGCTAACAGAACGCAGACCCCGTGCGAGAGATAGAGAGAGAGAGAGAGGGATGGAGATACACCCACAAGTGAGGGTCAGCTGGCACAGCTGTCGCATTTTCACTAAGCCCCCCCCCGCTCTCTCGTTCGAACGTTCGTCCATTCACACATCTTTAATGAAGAGTTCCCAGCTGAAACTCGTTTTCGAGTTTTGCACAAAATGAAGTTAAAGTGGTGGTTGTTCTGCTGCTTCTTCTTTGCATTCGTTTCTTCTTGTCTGCTGGAAGGACGCTGATTGGTTCAGAATTTCATTTGATTGCGGCTTGGCCGACTTACGATATTCCATTTACGATCAATTTGACGCAAAATGGCGCAATCATTTGGTTGGTCGTGTTGCTCTGACAAATGGTGTCGCCGCCAGCAATCTTGCAACATGGAGTAATTTTAAGCAAATGCTTTGTCCAACGTCCAAGTGGAAACATTCACAAAATCCGACCATTGTCGAAACTCTTAGATCATGGCATGAAATTCAGAGATCAATAAGGTTATTTTGTAATCCGGAAGATCCTAAATTCAACAATAAACTAAGTATGATTGTTCCCATTCTAAAACCGGTTTCAGTCCACATATTTCTTAAGGAACTTAATTAGTACTCAAGCTCTTTACTCAGTGCTGAGCGGAATTCAAAGTAAAACTGGAAAGTTTTACTTTTATCGTAAGTAGAAAAGTGGTTGGAATGAGTACTTTGAATCAATATTCATATTTAGTAACAATAATGATTCAAGAATATTCCAAACAGATGTAGTGCTGTTTATCTTTGAGAGTAGTTTCGAAAGAAGCCAAAGTTGTACAATGTTTTGCACTCGAAGTAAGTTCAAAAATTGTGTTTGATTCAAGCCATTTTGATAATTTGTAAAGTAAAATTCCCGGTCTATTTTACAATTAATAGCAAAATACACTATTTGTTTACTTAAAGAAAGGATCGTTTGAATTTGAATTTGGAACAGCGTTTTTAAGCATGATTTGAAAGATCTCTCATGCTTATGGGAAAGAAAGCTTAGTCCAAAGTACACCAACACAAGTACAATACTAACAATTCGAGGCTCAACTTTGTTGTTTGGCTTTGTGACGCTAATCGCGCGAGAGCCAAAGAAAGAGTGAGATGGAAAGAGAGAGAACGTGAGAGGGAAAGATGCTTAAATAAACGCTTAAGTCGGGGGACTAAGCCAGATTTGGATTCAGTGGATCACAGCGCACTTGTGCAGAGATTACTACGCGGTATCTTCACGTAATATTATGCGAGATTAACTTGTCGCCCAGTCGAAAGTCGTCAACTACAGCTCCGACCCAAAAACGTTGGCCAAATATTTGTATTGGACTTGCTTCCACGAACTCAGTCGCAGAGTAGCCGACTGACAGATATTTATTATCAAATGATATTTCTACTTCTTGGTTTTTTTTTTTTGTGCATATTATTTTGCAAGGAATTTTGGTGCAAACAATGCTCAAGAGTTGTTTTGATACTGACGCACACTTAGCCACCTACAAAACTCGAGTGACAAAAGGCTTAAACCGCTTTAAGACCGTTTAATCTGATGGATTTCAGTTACACGGCAAGAGCACCGTTTTTAGTTTCATGGGAAAAAAGAGAAGAATATAGAAGACGATGCGAAAACGGAACGGAACTCGGAACGGAACTCAATTCGACTTGGACAAAAGGCAAGGCGGCTTTAGAGGGTTAAATGCTCATATTACGACCAAATGCTGGCGAAGAGTCAGCCCAAAATAATGTTCGACAAAAAGAGTTATGCGGAACGGTAAACGGTATACGGTGGAGGGTCGACGGAATCCGGACTTAACATTTTAGCCTTATTCCTTATTCACAACTTTGCCGATTCTATCGCAGCTCTTCCGCATAAGATGAAGATCGTGCGAATTGACAATTGACACAATTACCACAAAAAAAAAAAATAGACTAAAAGGCTAAAAGGACAGCAATGGGCTCGCAATGTCGCCCGGTTAGCCGCTTCTCGTTTTGACAGCAATTGTTTTGGGCCAACAACAAAAAGACACTCACAAACTCTAAAAGTCTATATGTGTCCAAGTACCACTAATACACTCTGAGAAAAACTGCGTTTTAAAGTTAAAGAAAACAAAAACGAAGAAAAAGTGTTAAGTCAACTAGAGAAAAACTGTATTCAATTTTTTTTTTGAGTTTAATACATTTCACAAGTTAACATGCTAAAAACGTTCTAATTTTTAATTTAAAATTCTGGACTTAAGCTGAATTATTTCGTGCCATGTTTGAAATCAAGTTTGACTTTTAAGTAATCAAGTTTTCGACTAAAGAAATATAGCTTCGCAATAAATATGCCGCAACAGTTTTAAGCAATAAAAAAGAAAAAATAAATATAATAAAAAATAAATAAAATAAGCTTCAAACGATTCAGTTTTTAATTTAATTAATTAATTAATTAATTTAATTTAACTTAAATTTCATTACTTTAAGTTTTAAATTGACATTGGTTGGATTTTGAACACAATTGTACTGCAAGTACAAATTATATTTTATTTTTCTCCGAGTGTAGATGCTGGTTTATACTCCTTTTTGTAACGGGGTTTTGAAGGCGGCTTTGCGTTGACAACAATGCGCTCTGAAAAGGTGTTAAAGGTTTTTGCTGAACCGCTTCTTGATCGATAGGTGGACCTAGAAAATATACCGTTTCAATATTTCGTACGCTTCATAAAACTACTCAATATAACTCTTTAAATACATGGGCCTTGATTTGATTAACTCACTCACTCTCTTTCTCTGTCTCCCTGTCTCTCTCTCGCACTCTTTGTGTCTCTTAGTTCCTTTTATCTATGGTGCTGTGTAGCTAACGGTTTATGTCTTTATGACAATGGCTGCTGGCAGCTAATCAACGCCAAAATGCATAAAATTAAGTGAGATCTATGGAAATAAAAAGGGCTGCCACAACGGGGTATTATGAAAGGGTCTGAGCATTATTTAGTGGGTGGGGGGAGAGGTAGGGGGAAGATGAGGGGCACAACTGACACTAGCTCTGACATGCGTATGTCTGTCCTGTATCTGTGTGTGTGTGTCTGTGTCCACTGTGTGTGTTGAGTTATTATTATTTGATTTTGGGCCGATACAGTTGCAATTGCAATTGTAATATGTACACACATACGCACACACAATCATACATATAAAGCTATAGGCATGTCTGTATAACTGTACCCCCGCATCCCACACTTGCATCTCTCTTGCTCTCTTTCTCTCTCTCTCTCTCTCTATCGCTGCGTGTGTATTGCGCTCGAAGGGTTCTCACACATTTGGGCAGCGAGACAATGCCGTTAAACGTTGACAGTTCATCAAAACGAATGATGCATGCAAAATGAACGTTTGCTCTCATCCAAATCCAACTGTAAATGCGCTACAATGTGCGACACTTTAGCACTCTCAAGAGTTAACGGTAGTGCAATAGATAACTCCATTTCTTCTTGTAATTTATTATAAATATTAGGATTTATTTCCCTAACCTCAACTGTTACATATGTCTGTATTCCATTTCTTTGTATCTGTGATTAACTTATCTACATTATATATCTAGAATTTTTAGAATTTAGCTTATCCCAACTGCTGATTAACTAGTGTTCGATTTCTTAAACTTAACTGTTATCATAATTTATGCAAACTGATTTACTGATTGATTAACTAGTGACCAAAGCACAGCTCATGTCATGAGAGATACTTGCTTTAAGCCGAGATTTTGAAAAACAATAAACTCCAAAACTGACTGGAAATGCACTTTCTTCTTGGAGACATGTGCTTCTTTCTCTTCTTGCTGAATGTAGCGCAATCGACAGTCGTCTAATCCGCACCGGCAACTCGCTTTCCTTCCGCCCGTCTTTGACTTTGTCTTTGATGTACCATGAAATGTTGCATTTGTTATTCAGTTGCATTTTTGTACCGTTCATCATTTCCAACAATTTTGTGCGAATGGGCGTTGACACACACAAACTGTTACTCCTACGCATAGTCCTTAGTCCGTGGACGTCTGCCCTTGGTCCTGGGGCGTCACCGTTGGCAAACAAGGACTACAATGCGACTGGCGTAAGGAAGTAGCTAGTTAGCTGTGCCTATTTAAATAATACTTCACCTATTCATGTCTTTGTCCAACATATTTCGACATTACTTCTATATTTCGGGTGGCATTTTTAGGCATCGATCATCATTATGCTCGTCTCGTTTTAATCTAATGTCGATTCAATTGATAACTTTCATCTTTTACTGAATATCAATAGAATTGAAATAATATTTTCCCAGTTAATTGCGATTTTGTTCAATTGACATTTTGCTTTTAATTTTATGAGTTGCTTTGTTAATAAAAAAAAATGAATATAATTTACACAGAGTTAACGAGAATGTGCAGTCTATTAGATAATATTTGTATATAAATTATTGTAATGGTATCTTTACAAATTAAACATTTAGTGGTTTGAATAACTTTTGTTTAATAAAGAGATATCAAATGCAAATAAAGACTAAAGTCTTTACAAAATTGTGCAAGTTTTTCTAGTTTCTCTAGGAGACTTTTGGTTTTCCTTCTTTTTCTGCAATGGTTTATTTCTTTGTGTCTGCCCTTTGAAAAATTTTGAAAACTGTATACAAATGTAATATCTATTCATTGCTTATAAAAGCAAATGTGTTCTTTTTAAGTCCGAAGCGATGAGTTATCAGATTGATGTCTAGAGTCTAGACCCAAAGCAATGCAACCGAACAATTAGCATTGATTTTGTGGCCGAGCCACAAATGACATTTTCTAGGGTAATCAAAACCATGGCAATTTGGCATTGTAATGCAATACTTGAGCTCGACGACTATTCGGCCAGATCTACAGATCTATAGAGGCCATCCAGCTAACCATCTATCTATATATCTACAGCGATCCAGTGCTCGCTTATGAATGAACTAAAAGTGGATTTCGAGTCCTTGTCTGTCCTCTCAATTAATGAAATGCCATAATTGAGCAGCATTTGGCTGCTTGTGAGGATTATGCATACTGCGTACTGGATATGACTGCTGAGCCATAATTGCTATTGGCAAAGGGCCAAATATTCAAGTATAGGATAACAATTACCTAAAGGATTTACTTGACCAGAGAGAACGGAAGCTAGAACGCTCTGCCTAGCGTACTTAACTTGTGTCTTTTTCGTCTTTTTTTTTTTTGGTTTTGTTTTTTGGTTTTTGTTGCTCATCCCATTCTTATTATTTTGCCATTTTTGAGATACTTCCGTGACGGAAGTGTGTTTGAACCATGTATCTGCATCGCTCTATCTGCACCTTTCTTGTCCGGTCTGAATTGGCCATTATCCTGCGGCAAGTGTCCTGTCTCTCCTTCTCATTTTGCATATGAAAACAATCGAGTGAACGGCTGCAAAAATCTCAACGAAATTGGTCTAGCATTTTGGGTCCGGTTGGTCTTTTACCAACAACAACAGGAATAGCAACAAGAGCGCTTTTGTTGCCTCTTCAAGCGGCACACGTGTAATCCTTGAACACTTCCTAAACACTAGACAGAAGACATAACATTAACCGAGGCACCTGTAGCTCTTCCTCTTGATCTCTATCTCTCTCTCTCTCTCTATCTTGAAAGTACTTCCTCATTAGCCTATTGAGGCACCTTCAGCACTTCAACTGATTTGCTTGATAGGCTTATGGAACCAAAGTGTACATATATACACATATGTCTACAATTGAATAACCAGAATTCAAAATCCCCCCTCTTGAAGAACACTCAACCTCTTTTCAATAATCAAGTGCTTTTACGCTTGTTTTGGACCAATAAATTAAAACTGCATTTAAAATTTTAAATGCAATTCTCATAGTTTCATTTACTTTTGGTCTTTAAGATTCTATATCCATTTGGCAAATATGGGAATGCTGTTTTGAAAAGATATAAATATATAGATAATAATTATTGATATTGATTTGAATCTAGGTGCTAAGATGCATGTGAAAACTTTATCAAAAGCTGCCATATAGGTATGCGGAATCTGAGGATTATTAGAATATGAGGCTGTGTAGCAAAAGTACTTGGCTCCCATTTTCAAAAGATAATATTGACAGGTCCTTCTGTCGTATAACAGCTCTACCAATCAATCAAGTCGTACTTATGTTTTAGTGAGGTTCTGAAATAGTTTCTAGCACTTTTCAGGTACTACTTTCAGGCCAACATATAATGTGGCTTAACACAACTTGGCAGTATAATAAGTCAACCCATTTGCAGTGACTTGGCCAGGTCACACTACTTACAGCATAAACTACTATAAAAGATTAAACTGTAAACGCAAAAAGCCAAGGAGTTGAAGCGGATTCTGCGAAATATATAACTGTATGTACCAGAAGCAATACCAGGACTAGGAATAGCACCAATAACCGAAAACCCCTTTTAGTCAATTAGTCGCTGATTTTCTTTTGTGTCCTTTTTCATGTGCTTTTTTTTGGGTGAAATTATAAAAACGCTTTCACAATGAAAGCAGACACAAGGCACAGGGCAAACCCTTTGCTTTATCGGCACTACCAGCGTTTTACGAGGTGCTTACCAACAAAAACAAAAAATAAAATATATATATATATATATATATATATATATATATGTTCCATCGATTTCGACCTGAGCGTTTTACTTTTTTCCACCGAAGTGTCCATTATGCAATAAAAAAAAACCAAATGGGCAATAGAGGCTAATGCCTTACGAAATATGTATAGCAACCCGTTCGGAGCGCCTTACCTGCCTTTACCTCTTGTCTTTTGCCAGTTGCTTTTTTTTGCAGCTAGCATAAAAAACACGCTCAAGGTCGCGCCGGGTAAAGGATTGCACAAATATTGCATCTTTGTTTGCCGCGGCCAGAAAACGGCAACCAACTCATTATATTACGAGTAACAACCTCCATTGCTTTTCGGCATATGTATACTTCTCCGATTCTCTTTTTTTTACGGTACGGTACGATTGGGTGCGGCCAAGTAAGGTTCGGTTTTTTACTACGAATTTGGCAACTCTTTGGCAAGGAACGCGACTTTTTATGATCAGCAGGTAAATCAAGAATTCAATGACTACTTTCTTCCCTCTGCTATATGTGCTGGGTATATATATAAATGTGTGTGTGTGTGGGTGATGTGTTTTAGTTTTATCCACCATTTTTACGGTAGGATTAGAGTTGGATTAACATAAGCTCGCGGTTTTTTTTTTTAAGAGATTATTGTCGGCACGAGTTTCAAATTGATGCTTTACATAAATGTGAATGAGCAACGATCAGGGCTATATTGTATGTAACCAAAAAAGCGAAAAGATAAAATGTATAAATAATTATGCTAACCATCATGAGGCCCAAGGATATAGAAACCCTCAACCCAACAAAGATCCTAGCATTCGTGCAAGAGTTGGGATTGACGGAAGAGCTGTAGGCTCAGTAAGGGGGCACAATAGACCTTATAGGTCGCAGTGCTAAATATCCCCAATTATAATAATAATATGCTAACCATAAATTGAATTAAGAGATCGAAAGATCGAACTGAGCTATGCATTATTTATTGAAACGTAAATCATTCTTGCAGCAAACTATTTAGAAAATATATTTTACAATTACTGAGTAGGAGTATTCATATTCATATATGCCTGATTATGTATTGACAGTATTAACAGCCCAGATGAACTCTGCAGCCGACTTGTTTCCAGTACACACTACTCAACATTGACCACAAATTTCACCAAATTTAGGATTTTACTCGTTAGATTATTTATATATATATATATATATATATATACATATACATATACATATATTTTGTTTCTATTTACACACTTGAGGCTGGTTGACCACTTCCGCTTTGTCGCGACATTGTATATGATTTTTTTTTTGATCCAGGCATATTCTTAATCCCAAAATCAACCTTTTTTGTGGCAAAGAGCACCGTTACGGGGCAAACAGTTAAGTAAAGTTAAACAAACGTTTAGGCCGTATATTTTCGCTATCCCACGCTCATAGCGCGGCCAGACTACACTAAAAAAAATACAAATTACTGAATATAATAATCATAATAATCTATTTATTTCAAGTTTTAAAAAACTCTCTCTAGCAAGTATAAATGTGAGCAGATTACAAATTTTCTTTGTGGAAATCCAAAAATTGGCCTTCAAAAATCGGAATATATGTTTGGCAAATTGCTGAAAAACTCCAGGACATGTACGTTTTTTTTTTTAAGTGTACTGCTGAGAGCATGAGTGCCTAAAACATAAATATTCGGACACTTGTTGGCAGTATGAATTAAAACCCACCTAAAGCTAGGCAAAACCCGTTGGACTTGGACTTGGCCTTGTCAGGAAGTTCAATGCTTCCAGGAATGCATTGTGGACCGCAGCAGGATCACAGAATAAGAGAATCATCATCCCGGCAGACTGGTTAAAAGGATGCGCTAACTCGCGAACTGGCGAGAAAAGGCTCGCTAACCTAATTTTCATAATTTGTCACGCACAATCACTTTGTGTAAGATGTGCATAAAATTCGCAAACTCAAACACACACAAACACATACACACACACCTAAACACGCACACACACCTACACACACACACACACACACACACACACACTGAGGTATGGGCTGGTCAGAAAAAGGATTTCGCAAAGACAAAAGCGCAAACAAACGGATTTAACTATTCGTAACCCTTGGCCTTAGCACCCTATCTCTAGCCAGCTCTATGCCTCTCTCTCTATCTCTGCCTATCTCTGCCTATCTCTATGTCTCTTATTTTCCCCTTTTTCTACATCTCTGTTTCTGCCTGCTGTGACTGATGTTGCTCCTATAACTACACTCATAATATACATTTTTAATTTTTTTTAGTATTTTCTCTTTTGAATATCTAAAATTAAAGATGTACAAATGAAACATTTAAGAACTTTTTAATTTGTAATCTTTTTTGATATTCTTTTATTGTTTTAAAAAATATTTAACTTGCTTTCTGATCTTTTTTGAAAATAACCAAAAACGGTCTTTTTTTTAAATATTTTTGCTTTGCATTTTTCAATTTTTTTTTTAAATTTTTTTGTTGACTATTTTTTTTGTTGAATACTTATAACAACACATTGAAGTTTGTGAATGGGAATCAGTAGTGGAAATGAATAATACTAAAGTATAGATCAAGACAGATGAGTATTATTATCAGACCAGAGAGAACAGATTAATAATTCAAAGCAAACCATACTTTTATACAAAGAAACCCCTATTTTATTTTGCACAAATTAGCTCTTGGAACAACTTTAGACCAGAAAACCCATGAATTTCAAACCTATTTTCCAAAAAAAAGGGTAAAAACGAAAATTTACTTGTAGAAATTTGTAAAAAAAAAAAAACAAAAAAACAATGTAACAAATAAACACAAACATTTACGCGAAAAATGGCATAAAACTAATGCAAAAAAATTGAGAAAAGGAAATGAGAAGAAAAATGAAAATGAGAAAAGGGTCAAGCGATTGCGAATGTGTCTAAAGCAAGCGAAACACCCTCGTAAAACCCTTTGATGTACACATATACACTAAGTGAGAGCGAATCAGTAAGAGAGATAGAGAGAGAGAGAGAGAGAGAGACAGTGAGAAAAGGAGAGGGTGAGAGAGAGAGATTAAGACAGAGAGAGGGAGGAGTGCGTGAGTGTGCAACTCACCCCTTTGCTGTTACAACTGCTACCTGTGCCTGCAACCGTACCAGCACCCTCCTTTTGTTGCTGCTGCCGCCATTGCATTGTCCATTGCGGCGAGGGATGCGGGAATGGAATGAATGAAGCATGCGTCGGCGTATAAAAGGCCGGCGGACTGTGCTATTGAAATCAGTTAACGTTCGACAACGTCAGCGACAAGACAGCATTTTGCGTTGATTTTAGAGTAACGCTATTTGGATTAAACAACAGTACGAACAAAAATAACGCCAGCAACATGTTGATGCACGAGAAACTCATAAGCGGGCAGTTCTTTGATTTGAAGACGGGTAAGTTGAGCCACGCCCCCAGTGCTGAGTAAACGCCTCTTTTTAACACATTTTCTCTCTCCGTTCTCATTGATTGTCTCTGTAGATCGCAAGCCGCTGCTGCATCATCATCATCATCATCACCATCATCAGCAGCAGCAACAACAGCAGCAATATCATCTTCAGCAACAGCAACATCATTTACACCAACATCAGCAACAACAGCAGTAACAACATTTATCGCTGCCCAAAATGGATTTGTATGCTGCCTATGCCTATCAGCAACAGTTGCTGCTGCCGCTGAGGTGCTGGATTTATCGCGTCGCTGCGACAGCGTGGAAACGCCAAGGAAGACGCCTTCGCCCTATCAGACCAATTACAGTTATGGCAGCGGCTCACCTGCCGCCTCTCCAACAGCAACCATTCCCAGCAATCTGCTCTACTCTGCACAAGCAGCAGCAGCTGCCCAGCAGCAACAGCAGCAGCAACAACAGCAGCAGCAGCAACTGGCAACGCTTTATCCAGCACTCTATTACGGCGCCAACATTAAACAGGAGCACACAGTGGCAGCAGCAGCAATCAAGTCCAACAATTGCCACAGCAGCGGCAACAGTACTGCCAGCTTGCTGCAATCGTTTGCCGCTGTTTCGGCAGCAGCTGCTGCCGCTGCTGCAGTGTCATCGCGACCCGCCAGCAACGCCAGCACCATGCAAATTGATGTGCTTGAGGCGCCACAATCGCCACCACCAACAGCAGCATCAGTAGGGACGACAGTCACTGCAACATCGGCAACAACAACAGCCGGCAATAAGAACAACAGCAATTGCCACAACACCACGCCCACCAGCAGTACAGCAGCAACAGCAGCTGGCACACAGCACAGCACATCTGATGCGATGAAGCAAACGCGGCCGTTTAAGGCCTTTCCACGTGATCCGCTTGTGATTGCTGCGAATTTCGCCGCAACCGATGTCCTGCTGGATAATCCGCGTGTGGAACGCTATACGGAATATCGCAAACGTGTACTCGAGCAAATACGCAGCTCGAACGGCGGTGCACGCACTGTAACGAATCCAAAAATGCGGCGCACTAACTCGAGGAGCGGCAGCGTCAACGAAGGTAGCTCCTCGACAAACAACAGTGAGAGCGAGGATCGCGCTGATCGCGCCGAGGAGTCCAGTGATTGCGATTCGCAGGCGGGTAACTACGACAAGTTGACAAGAGCGGCACAAGCTGGAGTTGGAGGTGGCATTGCTGCTGCTGCCCAAGTCAAGGATGCCGCCTACTATGAGCGACGACGCAAGAATAATGCTGCCGCAAAAAAATCGCGCGATCGTCGTCGCATCAAGGAGGATGAGATCGCTATAAGGGCCGCATATCTGGAGCGTCAGAATATTGAGCTGTTGTGCCAAATTGATGCGCTAAAGGCGCAGCTGGCTGCCTTCACAGCTAAAGTTACTGTTTAGGCAACGATTGAGTATATCGATAACCGCATCGATTGTTGCGTTGAACGCCTGCAAATTTCTATCAGACTTTTCAATTCTTTCTTTTTGATGAGGAGGGGCAGCTTATCTGTGAATACTTTCAATCTCTTTCTCTTAAACACACGAATCATAGACACACACACACACCTTCACTATATGTTCAGTATATTATTTTTTTTTTACAAGTATTTTAAGTACTTTTAAGTTAAAATGTACAACGCCGCGTATAATAATATACGTTATTTGTAGTAAAATGTAGTCTTAAGCGCGATTCTCGCACAAATCTCACCAGTTAATTAATATGTATACCTATATAATTATTTGAATGTAAGCGATATATTCTTTTCATATCTATAAGTGTAATATTAAATCCAGAAAACAAAATTAAAGCAAATCGATGCTTTTCACTTGTTTCATGTATCCTAGATGGCGTCCGGACCTGCTTCATCGTCACTCGGAGTACCGTTGGAGGGATTGATATTGAATTCCTCCATGAATTCTATCCTGGTTTGCTTATTTTGTGAAGCCAAAATCTCCTCCTGCGCTTTACGTTTATTTTCCTGCAGTCCACGTAACTCGGACTCAAGCGCTTTCCGCTTTTTTGTGAGCATAGCCTCGCCAATAACTAACTTATCGTATTTATCGAATTTTTGCTCCTGGGCTTCTGTTGGTGCTGCCGCTGCCATTTTTATGTTTCTATATTATGTGGATTATATATATATATAAATATTAATATATTCATTTTATTTATTTAAATATATATATATACCAAGTAAGTTAGTAGATTTTCTCTTCTCTTCTCGTGAGACTGCAAAGAATTCGGCAAAATCCGTAAGAAAAAAAAAAATAAATCAGCTCGCAAGTAAGTTTTATCAACTGACTGATAAGAAAAAGACTGATGAAGAAAAATGTCTATGTTAACAGTTACATCAGTCACAGATCGAAATGACATTTTGTAATTTTCAATAATCTGACGTCTTATTTAACATTGCTGTCAATATCCACTCTAAACAGATTTGTATTTAGTTTTGATTCTCATTTTAGGGCCAAACTATTCAACTGGGACTTAATAGCTAAAGTTTGTCCAAGTTACTCAGTAACTTGAAGCGCCAATCATTTTGCGTATCTGCTCAAACGACAGCCAAAAGGTGAGTGACCAAGGCGCCATCCGGATCCAGCAGGGCAGAAAACCCCTATAGAGAGCCACGAAACCCTCCTTGTCAACAGTCAACAGGTGCAGACAATCCACAGATCCTCGATAGAGTAGACCACTGCAAAGAGGAATGGAAGCATATATTCAAACAATTGGCAAAGCAAGATATAAGAGTGTACTAGTCGAGAATGCCGATCACCCGCCCGCCCGCTCGGGAATTATATGGAGGAGTTAACAGTACCTGACAGTGACTACACCAGGGTGCAAAGAATTTCACAAAATGATTGCGGCAACCTGAGCAGCCAACATAGCTGTGTTGGGGGAAGGTTCATCGCCTTCACCATCATGCCGATGGAGACGCGCCCGAACATGCACTAACGAGTCGTTGAAGCTGGCATAGATGTGGGCCACCTTTTCACCATCGACCACCTGAAGACCTAGCTGCAGCTGCACCTGCACTTCCGCCTGCACTTTGTGAAGATTTGTTTTACAGGATTTAAGTTCGTTTGTATTGGTTTTGAATTAAATAATAATAAAATAAAAACAAAAAATTAAAAGCAGTTAAGCTTATGTTAAAAAAAAAGTTTATGTCCAATTAAGATAATGGTTAAGCATTGCATAAATAGATAAATGAAAGACCATATACACTTTTACAGTTTTAAAGGTTGTATCTTTCTAGTTAAAATTACTTAAGTTTTCATCTGTTCTATCTTTTTTATTCATCCTAAAAGTATGCTTTATAGATTTGGTTGCTTATCGACTAGTTGGTGGTTATATATTTTTACAAATAAAATTATGAGAAATATGCACAATTTAAGATAATGCTGAAACCCCAAATTAAGCGCACAGTTAAGCAACTAAAATACAACTCCAATTAATTTATTTCCATTTATTCAAATATGATTTTTTTTAAATAATTTTAAAGGTTTTCCTCTTCAATCAATATCATTTTCTGTCATTTTCGCTTTTCCCGGATGTTATCGGCTTAACGTATCTGCCATATGTTCTTCTAGATTCAACAATTTTGAATTCAGACCAACAGATTAGGTATAAAATGTGGAATCTATTTATACACATGATTATGGGTAATATTTCTATAATATCTCTACACACTGAAATATAATTCTTATTTGTAGATAATATTATTTATCTGCGATCATATCCACATATGATTGAATAAGACGATGTAAAGGAAATTGTTGACTTTAGCTGATTAGCTAAGAGTTAATAGTGATCCACGTGATTCCCAAATAGAATTTGTGGACAGATAGAAAACAGTCTTGAAAGTAGTTGTGCCATTAAAAATAGCACTTGTTTACTTTGCCTCACAAAGCAACTAAATATAACGTAGAATTAACACTTAATATATATATATATATATATGTTTGTTTTTCTCCTTTTAAAATATCTATTGTATTTAGTTTTGATTCTCATTTTATGCCCAAACTATTCAACTGGGACTTAATACCTAAAGTTTGTCCAAGTTACTCAGTAACTTGAAGCGCCAATCATTTTGCGTATCTGCTCAAACGACAGCCAAAAGGTGAGTGACCAAGGCGCCATCCGGATCCAGCAGGGCAGAAAACCCTTATAGAGAGCCACGAAACCCTCCTTGGCAACAGTCTGGCGCAGACAATCCACAGATCCTCGATAGAGTAGACCACTGCAAAGAGGAATGGAAGCATATATTCAAACAATTGGCAAAGCAAGATATAAGAGTGTACTAGTCGAGAATGCCCGACCACAAGATACCCTGCAAGCAGCATAATTGTTCCTCTTCAGCCTGAGCCCCATCCATCATATATATTTTTTCTTTGTCTATTGTGATATATCACAAGAATCTTTCATACTAGAATGTTTTACAAATGAACCAAGCGATTCAGAGAAACTGTGAATATCAGATAGATACAAAATAATTTGAAATACAAATAAATGGTGCTCCCGGGAAACTTGAATAGTTATTAATATGATTGGTGAGGGCGAGTGATTCAAAATCCAGGTCTGCTGCAGGGTATATGTGCTTCAGCGATTGAGGGATTACGTACCGGCCCAGTTCATCGGTGGGCTGATTCATAATGCGAGTCTTGACCACATCGGCTGGTGTGCCCATGATGGCCGCAACGAAGCCCGCACAGATCGAGGCAAGCACATGGACCGTGTGACAGTCGGGCATTTGGAGGCGATGCATGATCAGATGCTTGATCGTATCGTATGTGGTCAGATCACCGAGATTGACCAGAGCGGCACGCTGCACGTTGGGTATGCTTCCCTTCCACAGACCCTTGATGCCGCCACGCTGAATGATTTGTCTGAGGGCGTGCGCTGAACCATGCACCCTCGGCGCCTCACCCATCAGCCGGCGTCGTCCCTCCATCTGGATCTGCACCTTGACCAGATCAGCGGGGGAGGCGAGCCATTGAGCAACTCCACCAGCTGTCACACCACATATCGCCGACTTCCACACGGGCAGCGCCTGACTTCCATTTTGAGTGAACTCCTTGCGCATCAGATCGTAGCTGCAGATCCGCACCCCGCTATCAATATAATAACAGCGACATTAGTTTTCGATCAAGCTATATTGGCGATTATTTTTAGTTTTTTATTATTTGCTTTTTATGTTAGCAGTGAAAAAAAAAAATACATAGAAACACATTTTTGATACCCTTGCAGAGACGCTTCCCATTTCTGGTATGAGCATTTCTCCGATTCCTTATAAACAGTTTTTGATGAGATCTTTCATATATGTGGTATATATCAGACAACCGTATGGCATTGAAATTATACAGATCATGGTTTGAGTAGGTTGGTGGTGAATAACATTTAGTGTTAACTACTAGAGCATTACAACAAACATAACAGCACACACAGTCAGCTAATCTCGATTTTCATATGCCTCTAACGCCTATATCTATCAGATGGACACACCCCAAAAATAACCTTTTATATGGCTTATCAACTGATAATGAATATTGATCATGGCAGATTAATAAAAAACAAAAACAAGCAGTAATTAACTGCGGCATACGGGAGCTATCCAATAAAAATGAATACCCTTGCAGTTTCGATAATTAATTACAATTCGAATTCTTATTTGAAATCTCGCCTGCCTATGCAATTAATCAATTAATATTCATTATTGTATAAATACTTATTTCTGGAAGTTTCACTTTCACGAACGTTCACTGTATCACAGGAAAAAAAAAACAAATAAATAAATAAATACAAAAATATAAATAATTGCCGATAATCGTGATAAGAGTAACAACAAAAGTATCGTTCAAGGCTAACAAACCTGCATTTTAATCGAAATTAAAGCCGTTATCTGCATTAAATAATTATCGTTACTGTTACTGTTAGCGATTGTCGAAAAACAATATGAAAAATGAGATCGCAATTTGATAATGATAGTGACAGATAGAGTGTTATGGAGACACGCACACGGATATTGTTGTGGAGAGTAGCGGGCACAGTTATAAGATGGTATTGTGGTATCGGTTGTAACATATAGCAACCTGCAAGGATATATATATATATTTATATATATATATATATATATATAAGGTTGTATTAGCAATTGGCAATTAGGAAAGCCGGGCTTAAAAGCGAAGCATGCATTAAACACCAACAACAATTACAACAAGCGCTTAACACTGAAAATCAACTCAAAGAGGAATAACAAAAACAAAATAACTGCTTACATTTGATTTGACGGCGCCAATGGTGGTCACACTGGCCGCCTCGCCTTGGATCTGCAGTCGTGTCTTTGTCAGATCTAACGGATATGTGGCCAGTTCGGCAACAGACGCAGCCACAACCGATACAACATACGTGCAGGCAAAAGAATCCGCATAATCACATTTAACCGGTCGCAGCTGATTGCGACCGCTATTGCTGCTGCTGCTGCTGCTGTTGTTGGCTGCTGCTGCACTCGCTGCAGTTGTTGCTGGATTGGCGCTCGCATCGCTGCTGGGCACACTGGCTGTTTTTAAGGCAGCAGCAGCAGAAATTGCCTGTGGCGCTGGCATGCTTCAACTGTAATTGTTAATTAATTATATTAAAACAAAATATAAGTCACAACTATTTGGGTAGGCCAAAAAAAAAAGAAACAAGTTATGCCCAGCTGCGATGCAGACTGCGCTTCTGCTCCTGATTGCGCTGCTGCTGTTGCTGGCTATATATTTGTTTTGGATCGCGTGACTTTGATTTTTTGTTGCTAGATTCATTCAACTTATTGAAGGATGCTGTTTGGCTTTTAGTGTATATAATTTACATAACATTCGGAAAGTACAGCAGCAGAAGCAGCAGCAACAATAACAAAAATCGCTAACGCTTGCCAACAACGTCAAACTACAAAAAAAAGAAATCCGACACAAACAAAAAACAGAACCAAAATTAGCCTTTGTTTTTTTTTTTTGGTTAGTGTTTCACTTTTATTCGGTAGCCGCAGTGAACGCCGTGTATTGGCGCTATATATTCAATTAAACGCACGAACTTGATCGGCTATGCATTGTAGTATTGATATTGACCGTATATTATTAGTATGTATTTTCTTATCAACTGCATCAATAAAATAAAAAAAATTTGTGTCACAAAAACAAATCCAAAACTGACGACAGTGCTGCAAAGCGTTCAACGAGTGGCAGTACCTCTCATGGTTGCCACCTGGTGGGACATTTTTGCATTTTCTAACACATTTATTTTCATTTACATTTAATGAGCCTTACAAATTTCCAATGTACAATTATTAGATATATATATATATATTTAGTATGCTCTTTAGATGGAAAATATTTGAATTTGATGCTAAAAATTGAATTTAAATACATTTATATCCAATTTAAAATTGTAATTATCCTCAATGCGCTTTAGAAATATGATACATTTATGTTGATAATTAAATTGATAAAGATTTTTATGAGCATAATTAGTAAAAGTGTTAATACCTAATAAATACGCTTTAAATTGGAGATATTTAAATTCAAATACATTTAGCATAAATGATTACAATTATTTTGTAAAGGGAAAATATTTGAATTTGTGTTGAATATAATACGTAGTAACATTGATACGTGCGTGACACACTAACGATGAAAATAATCATCGATAACAATAACGATAGGTGAACGCAAGCAGACAGCTGTTTATGACTTAATTGGCCTTGCTTTTTTAAAACGAGCTTTGTCTGCTGTTGCTTTGCTGCTGGTTTATTTACTATGCGCTGATCACAAACGCGTAACGAGTTAACAATAGCAATAATTGAACCGAAGCTAACCCAATTACGACTCCAGCCAATAAAAATATTGGCAATCGCAACTGCTACAAGAAGAAGACGAACGTTAATCATTCATTAATGTAAGTAACAATATGGCTCAAGTGTCATGAAGCAAATTCTAATGGGTGGGTATGTGTGTCATTAGTATGAGCAAGACGGAAGATGCAAGTGCAAGAGCGACAGCAACAGCCGCACCCAAAGCGCAACAGCTGGAAACATATCGAGCCTACATTGTCACCTGGAATGTTGGCAGTCGATTTCCGGATAATATTTCGCTGCGTCAGCTGCTCGGACTGCATGACGATGCCAGCGGGAAGGTGGATGAAGGAGATCTGCCGGATATCTATGCGATTGGATTGCAGGAGGTGAATGCACAGCCCCAGCATCAGGTGATCGGCCTGTTCAAGGAGGATCCGTGGACGCACAAGGCAAAGCAACTGTTGCGTGGCTATAACTACGTGGCCGTTAAGACGGAACAGATGCAGGGCCTGCTGCTGACGATGTTTGTGCGGCGCCAGCATGTTGAGCATCTGAAGGATATAGAGGCGGAATTTACACGTACCGGCTTTGGGTGGCATTTGGGGCAATAAGGGTGCTGTCAGTATACGGTTCACGCTGTACGGCTGTGGCCTGGCCTTTGTCGTTGCCCATTTGGCGGCGCATGATCATCAGTTAGATGAGCGCATTGAGGACTACAAACAGATACTGGAGAATCATCATTATCATGTGAAACGCTATCGGGAGATCTATGATCATGACTATGTGTTCAAAAATGAACACCCTATAATAAGATATATAATAAGAAAAATCATTGTAATAGAAAATTACAACCCATAATGTTGTCGGGCCTAATAGTTAAATGATATCGCCGACTCTCGGCTGGCCCTTGGCAGAATGTTCAAAAATGAACACCCTGTATTTACATATATATCACCCGCTCTGACTAGCTGATGCCTGACCCACGCAGGCCAGCCTTGTTCATCGCGGTACCTGCTGCTGAAGTTGGATGCGCAACTACCGTTATTTGCTGGCGACGGGTTGTCGGCAGCTCGCAGCGCGACGATCGCCGCGAACCAGCGCCTGACGCTCTGACTAGCTGATGCCTGACCCACGCAGGCCAGCCTTGTTCATCGCGGTACCTACTGCTGAAGTTGGATGCGCAACTACCGTTATTTGCTGGCGACGGGTTGTCGGCAGCTCGCGGCGCGACGATCGCCGCGATCCAGCGCCTGACGCTCTGACTGCCTGACGCTCTGACTGCCTGACGCTCTGACTAGCTGATGCCTGACCCATGCAGGCCAGCTGCCTTCATCGACAGGCCCCGATCCAGCTACATTTTACACACATTTAGACTAAGCAATTTTTGTATAAATAAAGAGCCTGCTCATTAGAGCAGCTCAGTACGAATTTACAACTCGACTCAACATTTGACTAAGAATTTTTGTATAAATAAAGAGCCTGCCATAGAGCAGCTCAGTAAATTTAAACTCACTACAGGTTTCGAGACTCTTATTGTTTTCCCCCACCAGTGGTAAGAGGCATTGTATAAAATAATTGTTTAAACAAAAGAAAAGGTTGTTTAAAACAAATAATATACACAGAAAAGTGTTGGGCGTTTTCGAGGCCAAAAACATCGAAAGTGAAAAGTAAAAAATCTACGTTCAGGCTGCAGAAGAAGGCTGCGGTAGAAGTAGAAAATAATCGTCGTCGTCGTGGGAGTCGTCGTCGTGAGAGAAAAATTTTTTGGAGACTCGATAGTCGTCGTGGTAATCGTCGTCGTCGAGGGAGAAAAAATTCGAATCTACGTTCAGGCTGCAGAAGAAGGCTGCGGTAGAAGTAGAAAATAATCGTCGTCGTCGTGGGAGTCGTCGTCGTGAGAGAAAAATTTTTTGGAGACTCGATAGTCGTCGTGGTAATCGTCGTCGTCGAGGGAGAAAAAAATTCGAATCTACGTTCAGGCTGCAGAAGAAGGCTGCGGTAGAGGTAGAAAATAATCGATAGTCGTCGTGGTAATCGTCGTCGTCGTGGGAGAAAAATTTTTTGGAGACTCGATAGTCGTCGTGGTAATCGTCGTCGTCGTGGGAGAAAAATTTTTTGGAGACTCGATAGTCGTCGTGGTAATCGTCGTCGTCGAGGGAGAAAAAATTCGAATCTACGTTCAGGCTGCAGAAGAAGGCTGCGGTAGAGGTAGAAAATAATCGATAGTCGTCGTGGTAATCGTCGTCGTCGTGGGAGAAAAATTTTTTGGAGACTCGATAGTCGTCGTGGTAATCGTCGTCGTCGAGGGAGAAAAATTCGAAAAGTAAAAAATCTACGTTCAGGCTGCAGTAGAAGTAGAAAATAATCGACAGTCGTCGTGGGAGTCGTCGTCGAGGGAGTGGTGGTGATCATCGTCGTCGCTGGACAAATTCATCGCTGGAGATCCGGATAAGTTATCATTTAATATAAATTTATATAAAAAAAAAAAAACTAAATTATAAGATAACAAAATGTTTTCGGATAAGATAGTAGACGCATTGAAGAAGCAGGCAGTTTTAATTGATAGGCTTAATGCAATAGAGCAGGATTTTGGTCAGGAAACCAAGAAGAAATCATACATTTGAGATCTGGTGATGCTCTTATCAACGACTGTTCCCGGCAAGGGATTTTCATAATCCTTGTTCTTTGCCAAAAAAAAATCGAGTATTGATACGCTTTTGAACTACAATAAACGTAATTTTCATGTTTTTCTGGATCAGAAAGAGAAGGAAGGTTTATTAACAAAAGTCTACTATGGTAAGAAGGTAAGCTAATATTAGTATTCCAATGAAAACCCCTAAGGGCAAATAATAGAAATTGTTTTTGTACGGATTCTATTCTATCCTGATGAACCTTGTAATTGGGATGATATGATTCTTTTTTTTTTGAATAGAAGTCGGATCTCAATGTCTTCGTTATTAGAATTTTTGGAAACAAAAGTAGTCAATTCTCTTTCCATTAAAATCGGCAAGTACAGAGTGGATCCATCAAAACTCTTAACTTTTCCAAATTTGTCCTTATGCTCATTTAAATACCTTATTCTTAAATGAATAGAGTCGACGGGAGGAGAGTATCGTACTTCATATAGGTAAACTCCTTTCTTTGGGTCAGATTTTACACCTATATTATTATTATAATTGGGGATATTTAGCACTGCGACCTATAAGGTCTATTGTGCCCCCTTACTGAGCCTACAGCTCTTCCGTCAATCCCAACTCTTGCACGAATGCTAGGATCTTTGTTGTTTGTTTTTATTCTTTTAAATCAGATATTTGAAAAAATTAAAGTTATTTTTTCTTTTAAATTAGATATTTGAAAAATTGAAAGAGATTGGTTAATTGAATATTCTAATATAATGAAAATGATTGTTGTTATAAATAAAAGAGTTTCTCCGACAGACTGTGTGCAGTATCGCGCTGCACGCTTTGACCAATCAAGTAAGCCATCTTATGAGCGTACAAGCAACATGCAGGGACTCGTACTGTTCCTGGCCAATTGTAATACATATAACATAGTTTATAACTTAGTTTTTGTATGATGTCGGGACCATAGTTTGAGTCGTCGCGCAAAACAATATAATGGGCTGGGCTAACACTGCCATGGCGTACCAGTTGTGAAACCAAGAAGAAATCATACATTTGAGATCTGGTGATGCTCTTATCAACGACTGTTCCCGGCAAGGGATTTTCATAATCCTTGTTCTTTGCCAAAAAAAATCGAGTATTGATACGCTTTTGAACTACAATAAACGTAATTTTCATGTTTTTCTGGATCAGAAAGAGAAGGAAGGTTTATTAACAAAAGTCTACTATGGTAAGAAGGTAAGCTAATATTAGTATTCCAATGAAAACCCCTAAGGGCAAATAATAGAAATTGTTTTTGTACGGATTCTATTCTATCCTGATGAACCTTGTAATTGGGATGATATGATTCTTTTTTTTTGAATAGAAGTCGGATCTCAATGTCTTCGTTATTAGAATTTTTGGAAACAAAAGTAGTCAATTCTCTTTCCATTAAAATCGGCAAGTACAGAGTGGATCCATCAAAACTCTTAACTTTTCCAAATTTGTCCTTATGCTCATTTAAATACCTTATTCTTAAATGAATAGAGTCGACGGGAGGAGAGTATCGTACTTCATATAGGTAAACTCCTTTCTTTGGGTCAGATTTTACACCTATATTATTATTATAATTGGGGATATTTAGCACTGCGACCTATAAGGTCTATTGTGCCCCCTTACTGAGCCTACAGCTCTTCCGTCAATCCCAACTCTTGCACGAATGCTAGGATCTTTGTTGTTTGTTTTTATTCTTTTAAATCAGATATTTGAAAAAATTAAAGTTATTTTTTCTTTTAAATTAGATATTTGAAAAATTGAAAGAGATTGGTTAATTGAATATTCTAATATAATGAAAATGATTGTTGTTATAAATAAAAGAGTTTCTCCGACAGACTGTGTGCAGTATCGCGCTGCACGCTTTGACCAATCAAGTAAGCCATCTTATGAGCGTACAAGCAACATGCAGGGACTCGTACTGTTCCTGGCCAATTGTAATACATATAACATAGTTTATAACTTAGTTTTTGTATGATGTCGGGACCATAGTTTGAGTCGTCGCGCAAAACAATGTAATGGGCTGGGCTAACACTGCCATGGCGTACCAGTTGTGAAACCAAGAAGAAATCATACATTTGAGATCTGGTGATGCTCTTATCAACGACTGTTCCCGGCAAGGGATTTTCATAATCCTTGTTCTTTGCCAAAAAAAATCGGGTATTGATACGCTTTTGAACTACAATAAACGTAATTTTCATGTTTTTCTGGATCAGAAAGAGAAGGAAGGTTTATTAACAAAAGTCTACTATGGTAAGAAGGTAAGCTAATATTAGTATTCCAATGAAAACCCCTAAGGGCAAATAATAGAAATTGTTTTTGTACGGATTCTATTCTATCCTGATGAACCTTGTAATTGGGATGATATGATTCTTTTTTTTTGAATAGAAGTCGGATCTCAATGTCTTCGTTATTAGAATTTTTGGAAACAAAAGTAGTCAATTCTCTTTCCATTAAAATCGGCAAGTACAGAGTGGATCCATCAAAACTCTTAACTTTTCCAAATTTGTCCTTATGCTCATTTAAATACCTTATTCTTAAATGAATAGAGTCGACGGGAGGAGAGTATCGTACTTCATATAGGTAAACTCCTTTCTTTGGGTCAGATTTTACACCTATATTATTATTATAATTGGGGATATTTAGCACTGCGACCTATAAGGTCTATTGTGCCCCCTTACTGAGCCTACAGCTCTTCCGTCAATCCCAACTCTTGCACGAATGCTAGGATCTTTGTTGTTTGTTTTTATTCTTTTAAATCAGATATTTGAAAAAATTAAAGTTATTTTTTCTTTTAAATTAGATATTTGAAAAATTGAAAGAGATTGGTTAATTGAATATTCTAATATAATGAAAATGATTGTTGTTATAAATAAAAGAGTTTCTCCGACAGACTGTGTGCAGTATCGCGCTGCACGCTTTGACCAATCAAGTAAGCCATCTTATGAGCGTACAAGCAACATGCAGGGACTCGTACTGTTCCTGGCCAATTGTAATACATATAACATAGTTTATAACTTAGTTTTTGTATGATGTCGGGACCATAGTTTGAGTCGTCGCGCAAAACAATGTAATGGGCTGGGCTAACACTGCCATGGCGTACCAGTTGTGAAACCAAGAAGAAATCATACATTTGAGATCTGGTGATGCTCTTATCAACGACTGTTCCCGGCAAGGGATTTTCATAATCCTTGTTCTTTGCCAAAAAAAATCGAGTATTGATACGCTTTTGAACTACAATAAACGTAATTTTCATGTTTTTCTGGATCAGAAAGAGAAGGAAGGTTTATTAACAAAAGTCTACTATGGTAAGAAGGTAAGCTAATATTAGTATTCCAATGAAAACCCCTAAGGGCAAATAATAGAAATTGTTTTTGTACGGATTCTATTCTATCCTGATGAACCTTGTAATTGGGATGATATGATTCTTTTTTTTTGAATAGAAGTCGGATCTCAATGTCTTCGTTATTAGAATTTTTGGAAACAAAAGTAGTCAATTCTCTTTCCATTAAAATCGGCAAGTACAGAGTGGATCCATCAAAACTCTTAACTTTTCCAAATTTGTCCTTATGCTCATTTAAATACCTTATTCTTAAATGAATAGAGTCGACGGGAGGAGAGTATCGTACTTCATATAGGTAAACTCCTTTCTTTGGGTCAGATTTTACACCTATATTATTATTATAATTGGGGATATTTAGCACTGCGACCTATAAGGTCTATTGTGCCCCCTTACTGAGCCTACAGCTCTTCCGTCAATCCCAACTCTTGCACGAATGCTAGGATCTTTGTTGTTTGTTTTTATTCTTTTAAATCAGATATTTGAAAAAATTAAAGTTATTTTTTCTTTTAAATTAGATATTTGAAAAATTGAAAGAGATTGGTTAATTGAATATTCTAATATAATGAAAATGATTGTTGTTATAAATAAAAGAGTTTCTCCGACAGACTGTGTGCAGTATCGCGCTGCACGCTTTGACCAATCAAGTAAGCCATCTTATGAGCGTACAAGCAACATGCAGGGACTCGTACTGTTCCTGGCCAATTGTAATACATATAACATAGTTTATAACTTAGTTTTTGTATGATGTCGGGACCATAGTTTGAGTCGTCGCGCAAAACAATGTAATGGGCTGGGCTAACACTGCCATGGCGTACCAGTTGTGAAACCAAGAAGAAATCATACATTTGAGATCTGGTGATGCTCTTATCAACGACTGTTCCCGGCAAGGGATTTTCATAATCCTTGTTCTTTGCCAAAAAAAATCGGGTATTGATACGCTTTTGAACTACAATAAACGTAATTTTCATGTTTTTCTGGATCAGAAAGAGAAGGAAGGTTTATTAACAAAAGTCTACTATGGTAAGAAGGTAAGCTAATATTAGTATTCCAATGAAAACCCCTAAGGGCAAATAATAGAAATTGTTTTTGTACGGATTCTATTCTATCCTGATGAACCTTGTAATTGGGATGATATGATTCTTTTTTTTTGAATAGAAGTCGGATCTCAATGTCTTCGTTATTAGAATTTTTGGAAACAAAAGTAGTCAATTCTCTTTCCATTAAAATCGGCAAGTACAGAGTGGATCCATCAAAACTCTTAACTTTTCCAAATTTGTCCTTATGCTCATTTAAATACCTTATTCTTAAATGAATAGAGTCGACGGGAGGAGAGTATCGTACTTCATATAGGTAAACTCCTTTCTTTGGGTCAGATTTTACACCTATATTATTATTATAATTGGGGATATTTAGCACTGCGACCTATAAGGTCTATTGTGCCCCCTTACTGAGCCTACAGCTCTTCCGTCAATCCCAACTCTTGCACGAATGCTAGGATCTTTGTTGTTTGTTTTTATTCTTTTAAATCAGATATTTGAAAAAATTAAAGTTATTTTTTCTTTTAAATTAGATATTTGAAAAATTGAAAGAGATTGGTTAATTGAATATTCTAATATAATGAAAATGATTGTTGTTATAAATAAAAGAGTTTCTCCGACAGACTGTGTGCAGTATCGCGCTGCACGCTTTGACCAATCAAGTAAGCCATCTTATGAGCGTACAAGCAACATGCAGGGACTCGTACTGTTCCTGGCCAATTGTAATACATATAACATAGTTTATAACTTAGTTTTTGTATGATGTCGGGACCATAGTTTGAGTCGTCGCGCAAAACAATGTAATGGGCTGGGCTAACACTGCCATGGCGTACCAGTTGTGAAACCAAGAAGAAATCATACATTTGAGATCTGGTGATGCTCTTATCAACGACTGTTCCCGGCAAGGGATTTTCATAATCCTTGTTCTTTGCCAAAAAAAATCGGGTATTGATACGCTTTTGAACTACAATAAACGTAATTTTCATGTTTTTCTGGATCAGAAAGAGAAGGAAGGTTTATTAACAAAAGTCTACTATGGTAAGAAGGTAAGCTAATATTAGTATTCCAATGAAAACCCCTAAGGGCAAATAATAGAAATTGTTTTTGTACGGATTCTATTCTATCCTGATGAACCTTGTAATTGGGATGATATGATTCTTTTTTTTTGAATAGAAGTCGGATCTCAATGTCTTCGTTATTAGAATTTTTGGAAACAAAAGTAGTCAATTCTCTTTCCATTAAAATCGGCAAGTACAGAGTGGATCCATCAAAACTCTTAACTTTTCCAAATTTGTCCTTATGCTCATTTAAATACCTTATTCTTAAATGAATAGAGTCGACGGGAGGAGAGTATCGTACTTCATATAGGTAAACTCCTTTCTTTGGGTCAGATTTTACACCTATATTATTATTATAATTGGGGATATTTAGCACTGCGACCTATAAGGTCTATTGTGCCCCCTTACTGAGCCTACAGCTCTTCCGTCAATCCCAACTCTTGCACGAATGCTAGGATCTTTGTTGTTTGTTTTTATTCTTTTAAATCAGATATTTGAAAAAATTAAAGTTATTTTTTCTTTTAAATTAGATATTTGAAAAATTGAAAGAGATTGGTTAATTGAATATTCTAATATAATGAAAATGATTGTTGTTATAAATAAAAGAGTTTCTCCGACAGACTGTGTGCAGTATCGCGCTGCACGCTTTGACCAATCAAGTAAGCCATCTTATGAGCGTACAAGCAACATGCAGGGACTCGTACTGTTCCTGGCCAATTGTAATACATATAACATAGTTTATAACTTAGTTTTTGTATGATGTCGGGACCATAGTTTGAGTCGTCGCGCAAAACAATGTAATGGGCTGGGCTAACACTGCCATGGCGTACCAGTTGTGAAACCAAGAAGAAATCATACATTTGAGATCTGGTGATGCTCTTATCAACGACTGTTCCCGGCAAGGGATTTTCATAATCCTTGTTCTTTGCCAAAAAAAATCGGGTATTGATACGCTTTTGAACTACAATAAACGTAATTTTCATGTTTTTCTGGATCAGAAAGAGAAGGAAGGTTTATTAACAAAAGTCTACTATGGTAAGAAGGTAAGCTAATATTAGTATTCCAATGAAAACCCCTAAGGGCAAATAATAGAAATTGTTTTTGTACGGATTCTATTCTATCCTGATGAACCTTGTAATTGGGATGATATGATTCTTTTTTTTTGAATAGAAGTCGGATCTCAATGTCTTCGTTATTAGAATTTTTGGAAACAAAAGTAGTCAATTCTCTTTCCATTAAAATCGGCAAGTACAGAGTGGATCCATCAAAACTCTTAACTTTTCCAAATTTGTCCTTATGCTCATTTAAATACCTTATTCTTAAATGAATAGAGTCGACGGGAGGAGAGTATCGTACTTCATATAGGTAAACTCCTTTCTTTGGGTCAGATTTTACACCTATATTATTATTATAATTGGGGATATTTAGCACTGCGACCTATAAGGTCTATTGTGCCCCCTTACTGAGCCTACAGCTCTTCCGTCAATCCCAACTCTTGCACGAATGCTAGGATCTTTGTTGTTTGTTTTTATTCTTTTAAATCAGATATTTGAAAAAATTAAAGTTATTTTTTCTTTTAAATTAGATATTTGAAAAATTGAAAGAGATTGGTTAATTGAATATTCTAATATAATGAAAATGATTGTTGTTATAAATAAAAGAGTTTCTCCGACAGACTGTGTGCAGTATCGCGCTGCACGCTTTGACCAATCAAGTAAGCCATCTTATGAGCGTACAAGCAACATGCAGGGACTCGTACTGTTCCTGGCCAATTGTAATACATATAACATAGTTTATAACTTAGTTTTTGTATGATGTCGGGACCATAGTTTGAGTCGTCGCGCAAAACAATGTAATGGGCTGGGCTAACACTGCCATGGCGTACCAGTTGTGAAACCAAGAAGAAATCATACATTTGAGATCTGGTGATGCTCTTATCAACGACTGTTCCCGGCAAGGGATTTTCATAATCCTTGTTCTTTGCCAAAAAAAATCGGGTATTGATACGCTTTTGAACTACAATAAACGTAATTTTCATGTTTTTCTGGATCAGAAAGAGAAGGAAGGTTTATTAACAAAAGTCTACTATGGTAAGAAGGTAAGCTAATATTAGTATTCCAATGAAAACCCCTAAGGGCAAATAATAGAAATTGTTTTTGTACGGATTCTATTCTATCCTGATGAACCTTGTAATTGGGATGATATGATTCTTTTTTTTTGAATAGAAGTCGGATCTCAATGTCTTCGTTATTAGAATTTTTGGAAACAAAAGTAGTCAATTCTCTTTCCATTAAAATCGGCAAGTACAGAGTGGATCCATCAAAACTCTTAACTTTTCCAAATTTGTCCTTATGCTCATTTAAATACCTTATTCTTAAATGAATAGAGTCGACGGGAGGAGAGTATCGTACTTCATATAGGTAAACTCCTTTCTTTGGGTCAGATTTTACACCTATATTATTATTATAATTGGGGATATTTAGCACTGCGACCTATAAGGTCTATTGTGCCCCCTTACTGAGCCTACAGCTCTTCCGTCAATCCCAACTCTTGCACGAATGCTAGGATCTTTGTTGTTTGTTTTTATTCTTTTAAATCAGATATTTGAAAAAATTAAAGTTATTTTTTCTTTTAAATTAGATATTTGAAAAATTGAAAGAGATTGGTTAATTGAATATTCTAATATAATGAAAATGATTGTTGTTATAAATAAAAGAGTTTCTCCGACAGACTGTGTGCAGTATCGCGCTGCACGCTTTGACCAATCAAGTAAGCCATCTTATGAGCGTACAAGCAACATGCAGGGACTCGTACTGTTCCTGGCCAATTGTAATACATATAACATAGTTTATAACTTAGTTTTTGTATGATGTCGGGACCATAGTTTGAGTCGTCGCGCAAAACAATGTAATGGGCTGGGCTAACACTGCCATGGCGTACCAGTTGTGAAACCAAGAAGAAATCATACATTTGAGATCTGGTGATGCTCTTATCAACGACTGTTCCCGGCAAGGGATTTTCATAATCCTTGTTCTTTGCCAAAAAAAATCGAGTATTGATACGCTTTTGAACTACAATAAACGTAATTTTCATGTTTTTCTGGATCAGAAAGAGAAGGAAGGTTTATTAACAAAAGTCTACTATGGTAAGAAGGTAAGCTAATATTAGTATTCCAATGAAAACCCCTAAGGGCAAATAATAGAAATTGTTTTTGTACGGATTCTATTCTATCCTGATGAACCTTGTAATTGGGATGATATGATTCTTTTTTTTTGAATAGAAGTCGGATCTCAATGTCTTCGTTATTAGAATTTTTGGAAACAAAAGTAGTCAATTCTCTTTCCATTAAAATCGGCAAGTACAGAGTGGATCCATCAAAACTCTTAACTTTTCCAAATTTGTCCTTATGCTCATTTAAATACCTTATTCTTAAATGAATAGAGTCGACGGGAGGAGAGTATCGTACTTCATATAGGTAAACTCCTTTCTTTGGGTCAGATTTTACACCTATATTATTATTATAATTGGGGATATTTAGCACTGCGACCTATAAGGTCTATTGTGCCCCCTTACTGAGCCTACAGCTCTTCCGTCAATCCCAACTCTTGCACGAATGCTAGGATCTTTGTTGTTTGTTTTTATTCTTTTAAATCAGATATTTGAAAAAATTAAAGTTATTTTTTCTTTTAAATTAGATATTTGAAAAATTGAAAGAGATTGGTTAATTGAATATTCTAATATAATGAAAATGATTGTTGTTATAAATAAAAGAGTTTCTCCGACAGACTGTGTGCAGTATCGCGCTGCACGCTTTGACCAATCAAGTAAGCCATCTTATGAGCGTACAAGCAACATGCAGGGACTCGTACTGTTCCTGGCCAATTGTAATACATATAACATAGTTTATAACTTAGTTTTTGTATGATGTCGGGACCATAGTTTGAGTCGTCGCGCAAAACAATGTAATGGGCTGGGCTAACACTGCCATGGCGTACCAGTTGTGAAACCAAGAAGAAATCATACATTTGAGATCTGGTGATGCTCTTATCAACGACTGTTCCCGGCAAGGGATTTTCATAATCCTTGTTCTTTGCCAAAAAAAATCGAGTATTGATACGCTTTTGAACTACAATAAACGTAATTTTCATGTTTTTCTGGATCAGAAAGAGAAGGAAGGTTTATTAACAAAAGTCTACTATGGTAAGAAGGTAAGCTAATATTAGTATTCCAATGAAAACCCCTAAGGGCAAATAATAGAAATTGTTTTTGTACGGATTCTATTCTATCCTGATGAACCTTGTAATTGGGATGATATGATTCTTTTTTTTTGAATAGAAGTCGGATCTCAATGTCTTCGTTATTAGAATTTTTGGAAACAAAAGTAGTCAATTCTCTTTCCATTAAAATCGGCAAGTACAGAGTGGATCCATCAAAACTCTTAACTTTTCCAAATTTGTCCTTATGCTCATTTAAATACCTTATTCTTAAATGAATAGAGTCGACGGGAGGAGAGTATCGTACTTCATATAGGTAAACTCCTTTCTTTGGGTCAGATTTTACACCTATATTATTATTATAATTGGGGATATTTAGCACTGCGACCTATAAGGTCTATTGTGCCCCCTTACTGAGCCTACAGCTCTTCCGTCAATCCCAACTCTTGCACGAATGCTAGGATCTTTGTTGTTTGTTTTTATTCTTTTAAATCAGATATTTGAAAAAATTAAAGTTATTTTTTCTTTTAAATTAGATATTTGAAAAATTGAAAGAGATTGGTTAATTGAATATTCTAATATAATGAAAATGATTGTTGTTATAAATAAAAGAGTTTCTCCGACAGACTGTGTGCAGTATCGCGCTGCACGCTTTGACCAATCAAGTAAGCCATCTTATGAGCGTACAAGCAACATGCAGGGACTCGTACTGTTCCTGGCCAATTGTAATACATATAACATAGTTTATAACTTAGTTTTTGTATGATGTCGGGACCATAGTTTGAGTCGTCGCGCAAAACAATGTAATGGGCTGGGCTAACACTGCCATGGCGTACCAGTTGTGAAACCAAGAAGAAATCATACATTTGAGATCTGGTGATGCTCTTATCAACGACTGTTCCCGGCAAGGGATTTTCATAATCCTTGTTCTTTGCCAAAAAAAATCGAGTATTGATACGCTTTTGAACTACAATAAACGTAATTTTCATGTTTTTCTGGATCAGAAAGAGAAGGAAGGTTTATTAACAAAAGTCTACTATGGTAAGAAGGTAAGCTAATATTAGTATTCCAATGAAAACCCCTAAGGGCAAATAATAGAAATTGTTTTTGTACGGATTCTATTCTATCCTGATGAACCTTGTAATTGGGATGATATGATTCTTTTTTTTTGAATAGAAGTCGGATCTCAATGTCTTCGTTATTAGAATTTTTGGAAACAAAAGTAGTCAATTCTCTTTCCATTAAAATCGGCAAGTACAGAGTGGATCCATCAAAACTCTTAACTTTTCCAAATTTGTCCTTATGCTCATTTAAATACCTTATTCTTAAATGAATAGAGTCGACGGGAGGAGAGTATCGTACTTCATATAGGTAAACTCCTTTCTTTGGGTCAGATTTTACACCTATATTATTATTATAATTGGGGATATTTAGCACTGCGACCTATAAGGTCTATTGTGCCCCCTTACTGAGCCTACAGCTCTTCCGTCAATCCCAACTCTTGCACGAATGCTAGGATCTTTGTTGTTTGTTTTTATTCTTTTAAATCAGATATTTGAAAAAATTAAAGTTATTTTTTCTTTTAAATTAGATATTTGAAAAATTGAAAGAGATTGGTTAATTGAATATTCTAATATAATGAAAATGATTGTTGTTATAAATAAAAGAGTTTCTCCGACAGACTGTGTGCAGTATCGCGCTGCACGCTTTGACCAATCAAGTAAGCCATCTTATGAGCGTACAAGCAACATGCAGGGACTCGTACTGTTCCTGGCCAATTGTAATACATATAACATAGTTTATAACTTAGTTTTTGTATGATGTCGGGACCATAGTTTGAGTCGTCGCGCAAAACAATGTAATGGGCTGGGCTAACACTGCCATGGCGTACCAGTTGTGAAACCAAGAAGAAATCATACATTTGAGATCTGGTGATGCTCTTATCAACGACTGTTCCCGGCAAGGGATTTTCATAATCCTTGTTCTTTGCCAAAAAAAATCGAGTATTGATACGCTTTTGAACTACAATAAACGTAATTTTCATGTTTTTCTGGATCAGAAAGAGAAGGAAGGTTTATTAACAAAAGTCTACTATGGTAAGAAGGTAAGCTAATATTAGTATTCCAATGAAAACCCCTAAGGGCAAATAATAGAAATTGTTTTTGTACGGATTCTATTCTATCCTGATGAACCTTGTAATTGGGATGATATGATTCTTTTTTTTTGAATAGAAGTCGGATCTCAATGTCTTCGTTATTAGAATTTTTGGAAACAAAAGTAGTCAATTCTCTTTCCATTAAAATCGGCAAGTACAGAGTGGATCCATCAAAACTCTTAACTTTTCCAAATTTGTCCTTATGCTCATTTAAATACCTTATTCTTAAATGAATAGAGTCGACGGGAGGAGAGTATCGTACTTCATATAGGTAAACTCCTTTCTTTGGGTCAGATTTTACACCTATATTATTATTATAATTGGGGATATTTAGCACTGCGACCTATAAGGTCTATTGTGCCCCCTTACTGAGCCTACAGCTCTTCCGTCAATCCCAACTCTTGCACGAATGCTAGGATCTTTGTTGTTTGTTTTTATTCTTTTAAATCAGATATTTGAAAAAATTAAAGTTATTTTTTCTTTTAAATTAGATATTTGAAAAATTGAAAGAGATTGGTTAATTGAATATTCTAATATAATGAAAATGATTGTTGTTATAAATAAAAGAGTTTCTCCGACAGACTGTGTGCAGTATCGCGCTGCACGCTTTGACCAATCAAGTAAGCCATCTTATGAGCGTACAAGCAACATGCAGGGACTCGTACTGTTCCTGGCCAATTGTAATACATATAACATAGTTTATAACTTAGTTTTTGTATGATGTCGGGACCATAGTTTGAGTCGTCGCGCAAAACAATGTAATGGGCTGGGCTAACACTGCCATGGCGTACCAGTTGTGAAACCAAGAAGAAATCATACATTTGAGATCTGGTGATGCTCTTATCAACGACTGTTCCCGGCAAGGGATTTTCATAATCCTTGTTCTTTGCCAAAAAAAATCGAGTATTGATACGCTTTTGAACTACAATAAACGTAATTTTCATGTTTTTCTGGATCAGAAAGAGAAGGAAGGTTTATTAACAAAAGTCTACTATGGTAAGAAGGTAAGCTAATATTAGTATTCCAATGAAAACCCCTAAGGGCAAATAATAGAAATTGTTTTTGTACGGATTCTATTCTATCCTGATGAACCTTGTAATTGGGATGATATGATTCTTTTTTTTTGAATAGAAGTCGGATCTCAATGTCTTCGTTATTAGAATTTTTGGAAACAAAAGTAGTCAATTCTCTTTCCATTAAAATCGGCAAGTACAGAGTGGATCCATCAAAACTCTTAACTTTTCCAAATTTGTCCTTATGCTCATTTAAATACCTTATTCTTAAATGAATAGAGTCGACGGGAGGAGAGTATCGTACTTCATATAGGTAAACTCCTTTCTTTGGGTCAGATTTTACACCTATATTATTATTATAATTGGGGATATTTAGCACTGCGACCTATAAGGTCTATTGTGCCCCCTTACTGAGCCTACAGCTCTTCCGTCAATCCCAACTCTTGCACGAATGCTAGGATCTTTGTTGTTTGTTTTTATTCTTTTAAATCAGATATTTGAAAAAATTAAAGTTATTTTTTCTTTTAAATTAGATATTTGAAAAATTGAAAGAGATTGGTTAATTGAATATTCTAATATAATGAAAATGATTGTTGTTATAAATAAAAGAGTTTCTCCGACAGACTGTGTGCAGTATCGCGCTGCACGCTTTGACCAATCAAGTAAGCCATCTTATGAGCGTACAAGCAACATGCAGGGACTCGTACTGTTCCTGGCCAATTGTAATACATATAACATAGTTTATAACTTAGTTTTTGTATGATGTCGGGACCATAGTTTGAGTCGTCGCGCAAAACAATGTAATGGGCTGGGCTAACACTGCCATGGCGTACCAGTTGTGAAACCAAGAAGAAATCATACATTTGAGATCTGGTGATGCTCTTATCAACGACTGTTCCCGGCAAGGGATTTTCATAATCCTTGTTCTTTGCCAAAAAAAATCGAGTATTGATACGCTTTTGAACTACAATAAACGTAATTTTCATGTTTTTCTGGATCAGAAAGAGAAGGAAGGTTTATTAACAAAAGTCTACTATGGTAAGAAGGTAAGCTAATATTAGTATTCCAATGAAAACCCCTAAGGGCAAATAATAGAAATTGTTTTTGTACGGATTCTATTCTATCCTGATGAACCTTGTAATTGGGATGATATGATTCTTTTTTTTTGAATAGAAGTCGGATCTCAATGTCTTCGTTATTAGAATTTTTGGAAACAAAAGTAGTCAATTCTCTTTCCATTAAAATCGGCAAGTACAGAGTGGATCCATCAAAACTCTTAACTTTTCCAAATTTGTCCTTATGCTCATTTAAATACCTTATTCTTAAATGAATAGAGTCGACGGGAGGAGAGTATCGTACTTCATATAGGTAAACTCCTTTCTTTGGGTCAGATTTTACACCTATATTATTATTATAATTGGGGATATTTAGCACTGCGACCTATAAGGTCTATTGTGCCCCCTTACTGAGCCTACAGCTCTTCCGTCAATCCCAACAAAAAAAAAAAAAAAAATAGATTTGTTGTTTGTTTTTATTCTTTTAA
>JAWNNE010000185.1:0-13325 GCA_035043205.1 Drosophila trichaetosa
AATTCTTTTTTCAACTCAAATAAAAATAACATTTTTCTTTTAATATATTTTTATTTATATTATATTGTTTTTTTTAATATATATATTTAGGTGTACATAGATACTTTTTCTTTTGTTTCTTTTTTTTCCTTTTTTTATTTATCTAAAAAATTTCTTAGTTACCATTGCCACCTCAATACAATCAATCCTTTGTCTAGTACTTGTATCTTTTTAATATGATTTCTATGACAAATGTGTAGAGCCAACACACACACACACATACACCCACACACTAGCACGTATATATGTATATGCAATTTTCATTGAGTGCAAGCCCCACACTTTGTTGTTGTGTAAATTTCCATAAAAAAGTCAATCAATTCAAATGCTACAAGTTGAGAAAATATTACACTCAATGGAAAGCTTGAATATACAATCATTTGTATCTATGTGATTATGCAGGTGTTTGCGTGTGTGTATTTATACATATGTATATATACATATATATATATATATGTATATGTATTTCTATAGCATATATAAATATACACACACATATATATATACATATATATATATCGTACATACTTATTTAAGGACGTGCGTTTGCCTTAAGACTTAAGCTAAGCATGCATTTTTTATGTGGGGGATGTTTTAGCTTCTTGATTTATATGTTAAATGTATGTACTTATGCTTATATGTATGTAGAAATATGTACGTTAAAATATTTCTCAATCATCATCATCATCATATCATGTCAGACCAAACTCACAAGTACATCTACAATATAAAGTTTATAAAGTAGCCTAAAGATGTGAAATATTATAATCATTATTTCGATTTTCTTCATTTCTATTGTTTATTTGTATAGCCTAGTTTGACATCAATTTTAACGTCGAAGGGAGAGAGACTCTTGTTGTGGTTGTTACTGTTATAATTAGTATTATTATTATGTAATGAATTAGTTTAGTAGCTTTACAAGCATTGTTGTATGAAATATGGTCTCTATTCCATATGCATATATGTATATATGTAAGTAAGACTACCATCAAAAAGAACAAATTTTTCGACGTGTCCAACAACTCATAATACATTTTAAAGTTACGTTAGTAAATACTAAGCTAAACTCATTACATTTATTTCATTTTCTTTTTTTTAAATGTTTTTATCTCACGAATATCGAATTGATTTCCATTTGTCGAAATTTATACTGATTTCAGTGAGATTTGTTTTTCATTGCACAAGAATACAAACATATACAATTGAAATGTATTATTATGTGTGTTCCTTTCGCCTGCAGTTCTTAAATTTTGTATATAAAAATACAAAATACTTGTACATACTTTTACATACATAAGTATGTATATTTATCATATACTTAAGTATATTAGATCTTTAACCATTTTATATCAAATTGTTGCTCATTTATTATAGCTTCATGTTGAGTTTGAGTTAAGCTAAATATTTACATACAAACTGCAAATACTTCACAACGTAAAAGAGCCAACTAATCCATTAAAAAAAATTACCCAAACAACAATCAATGAATCACATACAAATGTTTTCATTGAAATTCTAAATAAAAAACAATAAGAGTTTACAAAAGAAAAGTCAAATTTTAATCAAATTTTAACATAAGATTCCATCTTAAGTATATTTTTTTTTGTTTTGTTTGGTTTTAGTTTTGTTTGTTTTTTTTTTTTAATTTAAATAACTTGTATTTTTATGTTTCTGCCTGGGTCTTCTTCATGGAATTAATGAGCACTAGAAGGCACAAAACGCTAACTAAACCAAATGTTTTTTTCTTTTATGTATGTATGTTTATTTTCCGTGTTTTTTATCTTTATCAATATGGTATGTTAGTTAATGTAAACTACTACATACACATGCAATGCGCTATGTTCAAAATTACAAATTTTACTTTTGCCAAAAACTTAAGATTTCTTGTTGAAACCGCCAAATGGTTTTTCGAACCCATTATGAAACAAAAGAATTAACAAATTAGCTCTTAAAGCATTACGGAGTTATCGTATGTAAGGTATGTTTCCCAAATAAGGATTCATCTTCTTCTCTAAGGATTTGTCTGCGAAATGAATATGGTCAATGTCAACCAAATTTCTGGAGACTTTTTCTGCTCACCGATGTAATTCATTGGACGGAAAACTATATAAGTATGTGTGTGTGTGTGTGTGTGTGTGAGAGAGAGAAAGTGTGTGCGTGTTTATGAATGTAATACATATACAAAATGTACAGCGCCTCTGCCTAAACCGTTGTAAAACTTGTTGGCTGTCTCTGACCAGAAGGAGGCGCTTGTCTATGTGCCTTTATATAAAAAACAAAACGAAAATGTTTATATTTCGTATAGTTTGGTATTTTGGTTCTGTTCTAAGTTATCCTTTAAAATCCTTGTAGAGCACATACCAACTTAAGGACCCGTTCTAAGTATATATACCCATAATCATCAGAGTAACTGCATATGTATTCTAAACATGTGTTCTGCTCGGGCTTTTAATTTCGGCTAGCCGAGCATTTCTTGAATACGTGTAAACAACGAAAAATTCGGTACTCATATGTTTTGCCTTATATAAATACACATTTATTGACTTAATTAAGCTTTTTAAAAGCTTATCAATTTATCAATTTAATTTAATTGTAAAAATTTTGTTATTTTTTCAATTACTATATCTTCGGTTTACGTGGATTAAAGCTTTATACAACACTCTGTTGAATCTTACTTAAATTCTAGATGCGTATTGGTATTACAATTTAAACGGCGGAGTTATACGGTTGATGGCAAATGGATATGGATGTCAATGATGTTTCAAAAATAAAAGTAATCATATGCTTCCATAATCCCACCTAATTGCAACAGAAAATGTTCTTTTTAGCAAAAGTTTGAGTGTGGATGATTTGATATTTGAAAGAGATGCTCAGAAATGGAAGTTTACTGACAAATAAAAGATAAGCAGCCAAAAAGTTGAATTTCGGTAGAAATTTAGAAATTAAGATTTTACCATGCTCTGCACTTTGTTTACCCATCGCCCGCTTACTTGAAAATGAGTTCAAGTGGTAAAACAAAAGTTTCTTTCTACAAAATGTTTAAAGTATATATAATTATGAAAAACAAAGTTTGATTCATTTTTATTTTACATATACATGTATGTATGTATGTGTGCGGTTTTTTTTTTCATTTTTAACCACATATACATAGAGTAAAATTGTATTTATTTGGATTTTTACATAAATAGTTTTGTTTTGTTGTTGGTGTTGTTGTTGTTGTTTATGTTTGTATGTTTATTATTATTTTTTTTTTTTGTAAATGTGCGGTTTGTTTTGTTACTTTACTAACATTCTATAGCTGTAGATTAAATTATACTAAAATTTAAAAACAAAAACAAAACATTGTCTATAACATAAGCAAAACAGACTAACAAAATAATAATTAATATTAAAAATATTATTTGAAAAAAATCAACATTCCTTACAAATTTTCTCCATTGAAATGTTACAATTGTTAACATCATGATATATGATATTAATTTTTGTTTTCATTTGAATTATTATATTTTAATTGATGGAAAATTGATTGATGGCATCCGGATTAGCTGCATATGATAGTAGTTCTTATGTAGTTGTATGTATGTATAACATATAGGTTTTAATTAGTTTAAATATTGATGATTATGACTGTTGTTGCTGTCGCTAATTATGGTTATGCTGCAGCTATGAAAACATTTTACAAACACACGTGTTAATTAATTATAGATACGATGTAATCTGGACGTCATTTGTACAATACAAATGCGTTTAATATTTTTTTTTTTATGTTTTAGTTATTATTATTACATTATATAGTACTTAATCATCACTTTCATTATCGTATCCCTTTTGTGTGATTGGGTGTGTGCGCGATTTTGTTTGTTAGGATTTGTAATTTACATTTAACTCTGATTCTTTCTCGCAATACGAATTAGTTCAGTGTTTTTAAGACTTTACATAGTTGCCTATGTACTTATGCATGTATGTATGTGGTATGCATGTATATGTATGTTTGTTTGTATGTATGTATTTATCTATATACACACATTATGGGATCGTATGTATATAAATATTTCAGCAAACAATATTTGCAATATTTACGCTTTTAGCTTTCATAAAAAATACAATATTTTTCTGCGTTTCATTTCTTGTTGTTGTTGGCTTACAGTTTTTCTTGTTGTTGTTGTTGTGATTTTTAAATTATTATGAGAAACTTCAAACATTTATTGTTTTTAGCAAAATTACTATGTTGTTTCTAAGTAACATTGTTTTTCTTCTCGTGATTGGTTTCAGTAGAATTTTATGCTTCAGTACGACAAAAATTGTTTCCATTTGTTGTTCCTTTTAAGCTTTTGATTAAATTTTAGTTATTTATTTTATTATCTTTGTTTTTTTTTTCCTTTTTTCTATCAATTTTATTACAAAAGTTCTATAATAATGAATGTTAAATATTATTATTACTTTACTCGTACGTGATATCAGAAGTTTTTGTTTTCTTTTTCATTCCACACAAATTAAAATGTATACATCAATCGCTTCATCATTATTATAAAGTTTTTCATCAGTTTCAGTATAATTTATGCTACAATTTTCTGTTGATGTTACAATTTAAGAAATTTGTGTTTGAGTCTAATTTACGCTTAATCTTCGGCAAACATTATTCGTTTTTTTTTCTTATTTCTTTCTGTGTTTTGTTTTTAATTAATATGCGAAAAAGGAATTATGAATGTTTATATATTTATATATATGCATATATATATAAATATATATGTATATATATATATATATACATACACATTATGTATATATATATGTATAATAAAAATCACAAAAATAGTTTTCTGATCCAAATCCAGTTTAGACCAAATTGTATTCCTTAAGATTGGATTGCAGAATCGTGTCCTTTACAGCTGCAAACACAAACCTTATATTTTCAGTATCTAAAGTAGAAAGTAAAAAGATATTTTCGTTTTAGTCACTTTCATATTTTTTGAAATACACAACAAAAGTCATATTAGTAAAAACGATTACCGCATTATTCCCATGCACTGAGGCTATTTCCTTATTTAATATTAGATTTAACTGCTCCCGAGTTTTAGACTTGCAATACTTTCAATAAGGATTGCTTGGCCTCGAAATAAATAATAAAAACAATAACAAAACAAACAATTGCACAGAACACTATATTTTCATTTTAAAAAATGTAATATAAGATATTGAATATGTATCTCAGTTCTGGGGTTAGTGGTTTGGGGGTTGAACGTGGGAACCGCCAAACTAAACTTTGCAACAGTAAATTATATTTCCCCAAATAACGCCATTCACAGCGGAGAACTGGCGGCGGTTGCCGCCGCTAGTGTCTAGAACAACTTAAATTTGTATTAACGTTTCTTCAGTACCACCAAAATTATTTAAGCTCTAACTATTGAAAAACTACAGCAGCTATACAGAAAAAGCTGGCTGTAGTTATATTGTATCAGAAAGACTAAAAAATATATATAAAGCTGGCGGAGCTCTGCGCATTTAAGAGTACACAATTTGAACAGGCGGATATATGGACAAAGATATGTTGACTCGATTACTAATGCTGATCAAGAATAAATACACTCTATGGGATCGGATCCGACTTCTTCAATACGCGCGTTGCAAACATGAAATCAAAATTAAAATAGCATAATAAAAAAAAATAAAATCAACAGTTCATCTATATTTTAATTTTAATATAATAACAGCATAAAAATTGTTAACAATAATAAAATAATTGAGTATGTGTATATAAAAAAGACTCTCAGCACTGCATGGGGGTTGAACGTGAGGACCGCGCGCTTAAAACAAGCCGTAATTATTTAAAAAATTTACCATGGCCGCCTCTTTCACACTAGCGAACGCGCGTTTGATGTTGTTGGTATCTAGAATATCTCAATTATTTATTTACGTTTGTTCCATCCCAACATTTTTTGAAGCTCTGTCTAGCGGCTAACTACAGTAGCTGGGCAGCAAAAGCAAAATATGTTACAGGTCTTAGCTACTAGAATTTAAAAGCTCCCAAAATTTAGATATTCAATGATTAAAATTATGTTCGCTTTAAGCTCGAAATATTTCTTCAGTAACAAAATATGTTTAAAGCTCTGACTAGCGTTTAGCGTGCGGCAAAAGCAAATCATTTTACAAATCGCGAAAAATGTATTTAGTATTATTTAAAGTTGGCAAAAGCATACACGCTATTTATGTAAACATTAGGTGAATTACTTACCCGTAGCACAGGTGAAATGAGAATATATAATCTTTTCGGAATCTGGATTTAAGTCTACAAACATGCGCAGTATGAATTCACGGGCTGCTATTGCATCTCTCTGTGGACCTGTTATCAACGGAATTGGGATATGTTTACAACTAGCACAAGTACAAAACTAGCAATAGCAATAGCAATATAATATATGGAGTCGATTTCTCGGTTATGCGAAGAAACCCGACGAAAATACTCACCATCGTATTCAGGAAAATAGTCCACCAAATGCGAATACATTATTTTTTCCTCTAACAAATCTTTTTTGTTAAGAAATAGAATAAGTGATGAATTTTGGAACCACGGGTATGTAATAATAGTTCTAAATAAAGCTTTTGATTCCTCCATGCGGTTCTAAAAATATTTGAATATCATGAAATATTATATTGAAGGGAATAACAAAATGTCAATTCAAACTTACCTCATTATCAGATTCAAACAAAATTTGATCGTATTCAGATAGCGCTACCAAAAAGATTATTGAGGTAACATTTTCAAAGCAATGAGTCCACTTTCTTTGCTCCGAACGCTGACCGCCGACATCAACCATTCTGCATTTTACAAATATTGATTAGTCAAACAATGAATTATTATTTTGGGTAAGCATCAACTAACTACAAACCAAGCAAAAACTATGTGAATTAAAAATTAAGCAAGAAGCTTAACCAATAAATATGATGACATCGAATGATATGTGCACAGAGATATAATTATAAAGTTGTTTTAATATACACAATTTGGGTTACTACTCGATGGCTACGGTTCTGGCGGTTTTACTCAATTTAGAGCTGATTACGCATTGCATTTTCAGATAGTTACGATTTATATACCTAAAGAAAAAATTGTCTACAGGAAAGAAAATCTCGCATATTCCACTTGTCGGACAACGGGAATGTAATATGTCACCGTCAGTGGGCCAATAATTTGGACCCCCTATGCGCTCAACATCGTCAAGGTAGCTAATTGGAAGAATTAGAAATGATTTAATACGGAACATGCTCATCTATATATCATACGTTTAATTCTGTCAGCCTGAAAAACCGCTTTGAGTCTGTTCTAAATATACCGAAACCGTTTTGTGATTTAAGCTTATATTAAATGATATGATTTGTTTTTTATTAAGTTCAGAAATTGTGCTGGTTAAATATTAAAAACAGTTAAACAATTAAAAAATTAACCAATAACCAAAAAACATATTAGACACATGCAAGACAAAAACATTTGAGTCGTTGTAGCTACCTAAATCTGATCTCTTCTAAGTCAAAGGGATATTCAATGATCCCCATTGTCGGCACACGAACTCTTAAATGTCTTGCTCAGTGGGTAAATAATCAGGTTGAGCCACACGATCGAGGTCCATCAGATAACTATACATTATGTATATATAAGAATAAAATCAAATTTAGTACATCCAATTAATCCTTGTTTATAAGAAAATTTTCAATTATTTTTGTTATAGCCTCTCTTGTCTAGCATTATCTAGCTGGGGAAATAAACCGTATCCAACAATCAACTCACTATTTAGCGGAATCTGTCAACCGATATTCTCTTCGGCGATCGTAACATTCCTGTATGCCAGGATCGGACCAAAGGGTTTTTATGGCATTCAAATATGGATCATCAAATGTTATCACTGTTTCATAGTCAATGCTCATCACCAGATCAGCAAGTTCCTGCAAAACACAGGTAGAAAATGAAGTCAAAACAATCAAGGTTTTTTTTTTTTTTTTTTTTTTTAAAAATACATACGTTATGCTCGCCAACACCATATGATATTTTGAGCATATCCATGGCTTTGATCATGGACTGCATGGCCTTGAATATGTTTTGGAAAACCAGTTTAATGTATCCACGTTTGTCATCTTCCGAGTACCCGCTGCCGTGTATAATACGCATCTGTTTGATGGTCGTTGATTTGCCAGACTCGCCAGTGCCTGCGAAGGATAAGGGAAAACCAAATATGATGTTAATATCGAACTAGGAACCACAAACACCGCACCGGACAAGTGCTAATTGCACTTATAACACTTATAGTAGTATATTTTTACTAGTTAAATATGCACAGCATCATTAAATCGAGATAATACGCACCCAGTAGGAGGAACTTGAGCACACGTCGCGCATTTTGCTTGTCACGGCGCGGCTGTTTCTCGATTTCCTGATTGATCCGTTTTTGTTCCTTGGCTTCTTCCGATAAACAGCACTCCATGCTAACTGGATATAAGGACGCTTACGCGTACTGCAGATCCTGTGCCACGCTCCGTGACGTGCGTATATCTTTCAGTTGCCTTATTATCCTGCTGCTCTGATACTTCCCCACTTTATCCAAATTAGTTAGATTTTGGAGTTGTTGTTGTTTTTGTGTTTTGTCTCATACAGGCGTGATTTAGGCTTGCGTTAGTGTTGTTGTTGTCTAGTTGTTTGTCCTATAAAATTGTTGAATGTTTTTAATTTCAATTTACTTATTTGCTCGTGAGCATTTGTACTTTGGCGTTGCTCGCTGGTTCCTACGACACTGTGGATCTCTTTGGCTCTATTGCTTACACTCCACTCCCTGAAGGGATCTCTCTCCCTCTCTCTCTCTCTCTTCCTTTTGTTTGTCTATTCTATTTCTTTAACGATTCTCAGTACTCAGATTACCATATTCGTAAACAGACTTTGGCGTATCTCTTTGACAATAACGAGTACAAATATATTCACGTAGTACTCCAGCTCTTTATAAATATCTGTAAAAAAAAAAAAAAAATAAATAAATAAAATAAATTTGAAGAAAACATGTAAATTTGAAAGATTAATAAGCGGCTTAGAACACTGGAAATTTAGGGTTCATAAATTTATATTAATTTACAAACACAAGAAAACGATTTGTCACTGTAGCTAAGACAGAAAATGCAATTAACATTTCCTTATAAATTTGTCAAACTAGCGCAGAACAGAACTGTAACAATAAAGTGCGAAACCTATTTTCCAGATAGTGGCCTCGCTTTGCTGGTGGGAAACTAGAATCGTTTGCTCTCATTGGATCACAAGTGAAGTGAGTGATCAGCACAATGCTAATTTGTATAGAGCTTAAGATACAAATCCATATGCTGAAGAAAGGTTTTTCATAAGTGAACTTCCACTCATTAAATATTCGTCATTTCCTTTTTATCAAGTTTTATAAGTTGTGGTCTTTTTTCGAACAAAGGCTTGTGGTTTGAGTATGCATGAATATATTTATATATACACAGCATAGTCATAAATGAAAGTTTCGATTTTGGAACAGAGTATAATGGCGTTTTTACTGATTGCTTTAAGCATATATAGTATTTAAATTAAGGTCAACTTGGAAAATATGTGGGTGAGATGATAAACTCTGAAATTGCTACATGAATCCGGTAACATCTTGATAAGGTTGTAATGAACAACGTGAAGCTGATGGGCTATTAAATCGTGCGGAGTACGCGCTTGCTTTGGCTGAAGCTCGCCGGCAACGGGAGACCCACTCCCGTATTGTTGGACAACCGACGAATTAAAATTGCTTCCTCGCATTAGTTAACTATATTTTGTAATTCGCGTACTATATTTTTACATTTAAAGAAAGGCATAAGACAATCCATGGACACGAGAAGGAAGATAGATAAAAAGTAATGGAGAGATCAAATAATTCGAATTATAGGGTCATCCTTTTTGTGGTGCTACCATGTTGGTGCACTCGCCCACCCTACCATGATTCTGCGGGCCTATGCAAAAAGCAGAATCCCTTAGAAAGCCCTACGCCAGGTATGCTATCTCAATAAGGAGTTACAAGTCATCCGCACAATGAATGAAATCAATTCATTTCTAAAGCAATCAACGAAAGTCTTATATAATTCATAATCTTCATTTTTTATAAACGGTTGATAACTTCATATAATTAGGAATTTATAAAGATAAAGATAAAAGACGTTATATCTTATACGCATGTTTGCAGATAGATTGGTAAATAAATTTGGTTCCGAATCAGGAACAATATTGGAAATATAATTAATAAAAATGCCGGTTGATAATTAACCAAAAATGCCGGTTGGTAATTCACAAAAATGCCGGTTGGTAATTAACCAAAAATAATAATAATAATAAAACTTTACACGAAAAAAAACTTATTTGTTCACTTTCCAAGTGTAAGACCGGGCTACTATACTAAGGCCAAGAATTATTATAATTACTGTTGAATATGAAACGATCCTAAGATATTTATATATAATTGATAACTGTTATAATTAAGTATTTCATCTTACTATCATGCAAAAATAAACAAACAAAAATAGACAACGCGAACTTATTTGTTTGCGGAGCAGAGTGGCTGATATTTTAATAGCCCAGTGAATAATTGCTCAGGCTTAAAGAGAGACTTAAAATATTTTTTTTTTCTACTCACATTATACTGTGTTCAATTTTTAACGCTCCTCATAATAAAAGAGAGCAACTTACATACATCATCCCACGCTGGAAGTACTTCCTGGTGTTGGTGTGTGTCGCTGTAATCATGAAAGAGAGCAATTATTCCTGACCACGGCGAAAGCTCGCTCACAGCATATAGCACGCACTGCGACAAATCTTTGTGTGTTTAAATTCAGCATGCACTTCTAAATAAAAATTACTTATTAGTATTAGGTATATAGTAAATTACTTTCTAAATACACGGCACCGACTCAGTTTCCTTTTTATCTTGTATTTGACTAACTGTAATTTAAGTGTAATTTAATTTAATCAATTTACTCGATCTCGCCGACCGGCGCACGCGCATGTCTTTTTCTTATCTATGCATAACTGTGAAATTAAACAGCTCATAACGGCAGTTTTTTTTTTCATGTAAAATTGCACGTATGTAAATGAATATTTTACACTGTTTAACAAAGAACACAAAAGGAAATTGTTTGGGTCCCACAAAACTTTATATTAACGCCGATAATGTTGGTCCAAAAAAAATATCCGCCACAGTTATGAATCCCGAAAGTTGGGTAGAAGTTAAAGATGATAATGTTGGTCCGGAGAAAAATATCCGCTACAGTTGCCCATGCTTACCCGTCCCTTCTTATAAGTCCATTCTCCTCATTAGTTATAAGCACACTGATGCACTCAATGCTCGTTCACCCATCCAACGTCGATCAACCAACTTTGTGGTTAAGTATGAGTGGAAGAAAAAATGCGCTCGCCGTGATAGCTTTTAAGAGAGGCTCTCTTGCGCAATGCGAACTTAGCAATTAGCCTATGAAAAGCAGCTTTGCCGGGGAAAAGGGTGAGGCAACGGCGACTTCACTTTACCGAGGCTTAAGCACAGTGCTTAATACAGCTAAGATTTGCCAATAATGATCCGACCAAACTCGATATTAAGTCCACGATAATTCCAAATTAATTAAGTTAATTAAGTCCAAATTAACCAAGTACAAACTAATCCAGTACAAATTAATCCAGTAGAAATTAATTCAGTACAAATTAATCCATTTCCAAATTAATCCAGTAGAAATGAATCCAGTAGAAATTAATCCAGTATAAATTAATCCAGTACAAATTAATCCAGTACAAATTAATACAGTACAAATTAATCGCCCATTCTAAAGAAAAACATTTATTTTTCCTTTGCAATGGTTATTCATTAAACTATTTTTTTTCTTTACCCTTGATAAACTCTTGAATAGGCACTGCCTGCTAACACGTGGAAGGGTTTTGAACAGAAAGAAATCTGTCCGGGGTCCAAAGAACTTAAGCACTCTCGTTTTTCCAAAAATTCGCTTTGCCCCCGTTTTTCAACAATTTTTTTGGTTTCTTTACTAATCACTTGTTTTTCTTTTAAGAGCTCAAACCTCTCGCTCCCAGATGGCGCTAAAGGCGAAACACAGCAAATCATTGCCCCTTTTTAGGCGGAAACAAATATATTATGGACTCGATAAGCGACTTATTACAAGGAAGCTACAAAAGTTCAAGATTTCTACATTTCTCTACATACAGTTGATCGCCACCTTATCCTAACCCACTAAAACAGACACCAAAAACCGAGAAAGAGAGATATAGAGAGCAAGCAAACAAATCGTATTTTCAACAGGTTGCGTTTGTCGCAAGTTCCCTTCCCAAGCAAACTTGCCACAGCCACCCACACACAAGATAAAACATTACGCATCTGTTTAATGAAGGTCTATTTTCCAGATTCACCAGTGCCTAAGAGAAATATTTGATATTAGCAAAAGCAATCAAAAAAATGTATGTTTGTCAGAGATTCTTGTGCAAGTTCTTTTAATTATTTATTGAAAACATTTATGTAAACGAGTATAATCCTTGACCCCTTAAAAATATGGCAGAAAGTATCTCTGCTCTTATAAAGTCTATATATTTTTGATCATATCTTAATAAAACGCACCTAATAGAAGTAGCTTAAGTTCGCGTCTCGCATCTTCTTATCACGGTGCAACTGTTTCTCGATTTCCTGATTGGTTCGTTTTTGTTCCTTGGCCTCCTCCGATAATAAGCACTCCATACTAACTGGATTTAATGACCCTTACGGCAGTTTTTGGACTAAGCTTCTCGACGACCCAAAATAGTTTAGTGTAGAGATCTCATGCAGCTATTCTCAATAAACCCAATGCTAATTGAATTTTTTCCTGGAATGTTGTTGAGTTTGGTATTGGATTGTATTCCAGGTGCTTAAATTATTTTAGACAAATACCAAGAAGTTGTTTGTCCGACGAGAGTCCGTAACGATGTGTTCTCTGTTTGCGTCGAGCATTTCATATTTGGTCGACACATATTTGGTCGCCCCGTAGTGGTGCTGACCGTGGCTTTGACACTGGACGCAGACAAGGCGCATGCACCACAGATACATCCGCACCTACAGGTATATAGGTTGGGGTTGGGCTGGCTGCCTCACAAATCGCGCAGCAGGTGGAAACAGATTCAGGAAACCCGTGTCCAAGTTCTTTGCAAGAAAGCTGATTTTGGTAACTGAATGGCTTCACGGCTTGATCTAGCAGAAGACCAAACACCAACAAAATGAATCTTTTGAATG